>JAVJIF010030648.1:0-44081 GCA_038442645.1 Agave tequilana
CCGGCGTCTTTAGCTGATGAGCGGCTCACACATCTTGTCGCGCAAAGGCGCGAAGCTCGGCTTGCGCTCAAGAGGCCGCTGAGGCTATCTCCTTTGACTTGAAGTCCTTGGAGACAGAGCAAGTAGAGGTTGGGAGTGCAATTGACGCTTCCACCAGTGCTCTTCTTGATGCCGAAGATAAGATTAGGATGGCCGAGGAGATGATCAGGAAAGCAAATCTCCTCTTATCAAGGCTACACCGGTGCGTCTTGAAGAGACTGCGCGGCTTGAGCAGCTTAGGGCTCAAAGCGAGGAATTAGCACGGCGGGAGTCGTCACAGAGGGCGACTTTGGCGGAGGTTGAAGCTCGTCTGCTCAAGCGGTGGATTTCAATGAGGCTGAGCTGAGATCACAGCGCGCTGGCCCAGGCTGCTGATGACAGGAGGACGAGGCTAGCTTCGCTCGGAGATCGGATCCGATCTTATCATGTACGCCTATAGGCTCCTCCATGTATCCATCCTTTGGAAATTTAATACAAATTCTTTCTTTTGTCGTCTTTGTTTGTTTGGATAATGAGGTATGGCTGTCTTGTTGGTTCAAAGGTCGCAATGAACATAACCGAATGGGACGTCGCCAGTCTCGAGGTCAGCCCTTTGCGGGGCTAGAGTGAAGATACTTGCCTTTTGTAAATATCAGCAAGTATGAGGCCTGTCTTTTGTAAATGTCAATAGGCTTGAGATTGAGACTTAGCTGTCTGTTGGTTCAGAGGTCGCAATGACATAACCAATTGAGACTCACTAAGCTCAATGGTAGATGAAACTTGGCTATCTGCCAGTTCAGAGGTCGCAATGACATAACTAGTTTGAGAAGCCACCAAGCTCAAAATAGGTGATACTTGTCTTTTGTAGATGTCAACAAGTATCGAGACCTGTCTTTTGTAAATGTCAACAGGACTCAAGATTGAGACTTAGCTGTCTGCTGGTTCAGAGGTCGCAATGACGTAACCAATTGAGACGCCGCTAAGCTCAATGTTAGATGAGGCTTGGTTATCTGCCAGTTCAGAGGTCGCAATGACATAACTGGTTGAGACGCCACCAAGCTCAATGATAGGGGCTTGGCTTTCTGCCAGTTCAGAGGTCGCATGACATAACTGGTTGAGAAGCCACCAAGCTCAAAATAGGTGATACTTGTCTTTTGTAGATGTCAACAAGTATCGAGACCTGTCTTTTGTAAATGTCAACAGGACTCAAGATTGAGACTTAGCTATCTGCTGGTTCAGAGGTCGCAATGACATAACCAATTGAGACGCCGCTAAGCTCAATGTTAGATGAGGCTTGGCTATCTGCCAGTTCAGAGGTCGCAATGAAATAACTGGTTGAGAAGCCACCAAGCTCAAAATAGGTGATACTTGTCTTTTGTAGATGTCAACAAGTATCGAGACCTGTCTTTGTAAATGTCAACAGGACTCAAGATTGAGACTTAGCTGTCTGTTGGTTCAGAGGTCGCAATGACATAACCAATTGAGACGCCGCTAAGCTCAATGGTAGATGAAACTTGGCTATCTGCCAGTTCAGAGGTCGCAATGACATAACTGGTTGAGAAGCCACCAAGTTCAAAAGTCGGGTTAGATTTGGAAAAGGTCTCGTCTTCTCGAGGAGAAACGAGGAAATCACTGTCATAGGTTTAATGTTAACGTAACAGCAGAATATGTGTAGTCCTACCATTCTATGGATGAGAATGGTAGGTGATTTTGGAGGTCTCGTTCTCACGAGGAGAAATGAGGGGACTGCTTGTCATAGGTTAATGTTAACGTAACAGCAGAATATGTGTAGTCCTACCATTCTATGGATGAGAATTGGTAAGTGATTCTGGAGAGGGAATCAAGTGGGAACAGGCCCCTTAGGATTTTTAGCAAACCCTCAGCTGTCAACGGGTTTGATATGCCTTACCAACTACCATTTGAGTTGGGCTAGCCATGCTTTCCCCTCAGCATGATGAGTTGTCGAGGGACTCATGTTGGGCTTAAAGGCCAACATTTTCCTCTATCCTTAATCGTTAAGGATGTCGGATTATCAGGTTGATGTCTGCACACCTCGATGTCTTTTAGGATAACTGGTGCCGGCCAGGTCCCAGTTGGTTTTCGGCTGTATGACCTCACTTGGAGGAAGAGAAAGGCTCTCTTTGTGCGTGCTTCGGACACGGAGATCTCGATCAGAGGTGTAATGTTAACTTGATCGAGAGAAGGATCCTCGATTAAGGATAATACTTCTTTAAGAATTTGCCATTGATCGGCATCATGAGTAGGTCGCCCTCTGCAGTCATAAGGCGGTATGCCCGTTTGAATAGACTGTTTCTATCACAAACGGTCCTTCCCATTTAGGCTGAAATTTGCCTTTGGTCTTGTGCGTCATAATCATCGGTCGTCTGACGGCTAAGACCAGGTCTCCTTTCTGGAAGACTCTCTGCTTGACCTTCTTATTGAAGGCTTTTGACATCCGAGCCTGATATAACTCGATGTGTTGCTGAGCTTGGAGCCGCTTCTCGTCTAGGGCTTCGAGCTCTTGAAGACGCAGGCGATCATTGTCTTCTGATGTCATTTTAGTAGTCAGGGTACTCGCAATGATGGCACCTGGATTTCCAATGGGATGACCGCTTCGCACCCATATACCAGGAGAAAGGCGTATTGCCTGTCGGTGTTCGAACCGTAGTCCGGTAGGCCCAAAGGCATTCACCGAGCTTTCGTCCCAATCTCGCTTGTTCGAGGAGACAAACTTCTGAGCAGCTTGATGATTGTCTTGTTAAATGCCTCTGCCAAGCCATTGGCGGCAGGATTGTAGGCGGTTGAAGCCACATTCTGAATTCGGTATTTATCGCAGAACGATAGAATCCTTGGCTTATGAATTGAGGACCATTGTCGTGAATGATTCGCCTGGGGACACCAAATCGATGGATGACATGGTGTTTGATGAAGCTAACCAGATTGGAGGTTTTGACTTCGGCCAACGGTATGGCCTCTGCCCATTTTGAGAAGTAATCAGTTATTGCTAGGATAAACCGGTGACCTCTTGCCGAAGAGGGACTGATTGGCCCTACGACATCGATTCCCCATGCTTCAAATGGCCATGAAGCAACAGTAGGGTGGAGCAACTCCGAAGGTTGGTGTATGAAGTCTGCATGGACCTGGCACGCCTTACACCTTCGTGCATATTGGGTGGCATCGGCCATCATGGTCGGCCAGTAGTACCCAAGTCTGTGCAGCCTGTCTTTAAGCTTGGACCCGGCTGGTGAGCTCCGCAAATGCCATCATGTGCTTCTTTAAGCACTTCCTGTGCCTCTGAATGGGAAAGGCAACGGAGGAGGACACCATCATATGAGCGACGGTAGAGTGTCTTCAAAGTGGGATCATAGTAGAAACGGAGCGACCTTCGTCTGATGGACGCCGCTTCTTTGGGATCGTCTGGAAGCAGACCGTGCAGAGCGTAGTCAATGAGAGGGAAGCGCCAATCCCTCGGCTCAAGATCCACGGAGATATTATGGACCTCTTGGATCCTTAGCATATGCTTGGAGCATACGAGATGCCGGGTTGCGACTGTGAGGTTATACTCGGTGTCGGCCGGTAAGGCTAGCGTCGTCGCTAATGCAGCGAGGGTATCCGCCTTGGTATTTTGAGATCGGGACACATGCCCGATGTAGAAGCCTTCAAATAAGCTAGCCAATCTGATGACTGTATGATAGTAAGGCACCAAGTCCTCATGGCGGACTTCATATTCGCCTTTGACTTGACTGATGACCAGCTTTGAATCGCTGTAAGCTTCGAGGTAGCGTACCCCCATTCCATGGGCAAGCTGGAGACCGATGAGCAGAGCATTGTATTCTGCTACATTGTTGGAGCATGATTCTGTCAAAGAAAATGCTCTGGGAAGGATATGATCCTGTGGGAGATGAACACAACCCCCACTCCGGCAATAATCTTCCTTTGGGGCCCATCCGCGATGCTCCGTCGAAGAACATCTACCACACTTCTCTGCTGAGGTTGCATTAGACTCGAAGACTTCATCAGGGATGTCTTCGTGAAGTTTTGAATGCTCCGGAACTGGATGAGCAGCCAAGAATTCCGCAAGGGCTTGGCCTTTGACCGCCTTCTGAGGAAATAAAGGTCATGTCGTATTGAGACAGCAGAAGTGCCCATTTAGCCAATCTTGAATTTAGTGACCCTGGCTTCGTCATAAGAAGACGTAAAGGATTCACCCTGGAGATGACATGTATGGTTTGGCCAACCAAATAATGTCGTGTCTTCTGAACGGCAAAGACGAGAGCTAAACACTCTTCTCAACAGGATTGTAGCGAGATTCCGCTCCTATGAGAGTCCTGCTCAGATAATAATGGCCTGCTCGTGGCCATTGTCGTCCTTCTGAGCGAGGAGGGCGCCGAGGGAATAGTCCAGAGCTTTTACATAAAGCAAGAATGGTTCCCCTGATGTAGGGGCCACTAAGACCGGAGGGTTTGTGAGATACCTCTTGATGTCTTCATAAGCTTCTTGACAAGCTTGGTCCCATATGAAGGCAGTACCCTTTTTCATGAGCCGGGTGAACGGCTGACAGCGGCCTGAGAGATTTGCAATGAATCTTCTGATGTAGGCCAACCTGCCTTGCAAGCCTCTGAGCTCTTTGAGGTTCCTCGGTGGATGCATGTCCTGGATGGCTTTGACTTTGTCTGGGTCTAGATGGATCCCTTTTGATGTGACAATGAACCCAAGGAATTTGCCGCTGGATACTCCTAAGAAGGATTTTGTCGGGTTCATTTTCAGTTGATGAGCCGCATTATGTTGAACATCGTTCTTAGGTCGCGAAGATGTTCGTCTTTGTTGCGACTTTTGACAGCAATGTCGTCAACATAGCACTCTACTGTCTTCCGGAGGTGATCGCGGAAGATCGTGCTCATTGCGCGCTGGTAGGTTGCTCCGGCGTTCTTCAGTCCGAAGGGCATCATAGTGTAGCAGTATACCCCCAATGGCGTTCGAAAAGAAGTATGCTTCTCGTCATCAGGATACATCTTGATCTGGTTGTACCCTGAGAAGCCGTCCATGAAAGACATCCTCTCGAACCCGCATGTGTTGTCAATCATGACATCAGTGATGGGCAGCGGAAATTCATCCTTGGGACAGGCCGTATTGAGATCACGGTAGTCGATGCAGATCCGTATTTTGCCATTCTTCTTGAGGACGGGGACTATATTAGCCACCCAATCTGGATGTTGCTCCTCCCTAATGAAGCCACATGCAATGAGCTTGTGAACTTCGGCCTCAATAGCTTCCATAATGTTCGGGCGAAACTGACGCTGTTGCTGCTTGACTGGCTTGACGTCAGGCTTGATGTTTAGACGTGCATAGCGACCTGTGGATCGAGTCCGGGCATGTCTTCATAGCTCCACGCGAAGACGTCAATATACTCTTTTACGAGCATTATCAATTCCTCCTTTTCTATAAGTGATAGGCTTTCACTTATAAAGATGGGTTGGGATGATCTTGACTTCCCAGATTGACCTGCGTCACCTTGTCTTCAGTAGGCGGCTCACGCAGTTCGAACCGTTTTTCCCATTGGAGACTTAATTGCTGGGCCAAGGTTCCTCATCAGCAACCTCTGCGGGTTCCAACTGACTGCTTGAAGTCACGAGGCTTTCGAATATCCTCCTATGCTGACATCAGAGTCCCATTCGGAGGATGAGGCGACTGTGATGGGATCGATCCATTGCCTTTGACCTGAACTGTTGTTGATGATGTGGGTGTGACATACCCTAACCCCCTGCGTGTACTATCATAGTAATTTGCAGGCTTCCCTTTCGGGACAAATTACGCATTAGACTGCGCCTCCCTTTTCCAAAGTTTAGGCCGCCTCCCTGCTTCAGGTTGTAACCCATCTTCTTCATAATATGGCGCGCTGATGGCGCGTAATGAAAGAACTGTGGAGCATCCGACTCTGAGCTTGAGCCTGTAGTTGAGAATCTCCCTGGCGGGCTCTGCCGAAGATTATCGGCAACTGACCTTGTTTGGAAGGAGGGACCACCAGTATAGCCCCTTCTATGACCTCCATAGATGTACTGGCCGCATTTGGCTTATGTACGGGCATGTGCAGAGAGCCATCCATAATGGATTTGATCGACCGCATACTCACAGGATAATCAAAAGACATATTGTCATTAATTACCCATTCACCTTCTTCATCAGAAGGAGTATTACATTGAGGGTCATTGAGGAAACATGCTGTAATTGGTTCGCCAATCAAAATGGCTGGCATGCCTGTTTCGAATTCTGAATCCGCCTCATTGCCACTTTCATCATCGTCTGGCAATGGCTCTGCAGGCGTTCCGTCGGCCTCTTGATACAGGAGGGCATCGGTAAAGTAGTTTTCCACCCCCTTGAAGGGTTGCTTTTCAGCGAAGACAGTTCGTACTGTCACATCATCTTCAACATATTTGAAGCATTGGTGGAGAGTGGAAGGAACGATCCAGTTGGCATGGATCCAGGTCTTCTTAGCAGCAAGTTATATGATGTGTCAGCATCAATGACATAGCACGTCACTTCTGACTTCAAGCTTCCGATTCTGCAGCGGAGCCGAATCTTTCCAAGCGGATGGCTGCTCCCGGCGTTAAAAACGTATATTGTAGTGGTGGTTGCAGACAACCTGTACAGTGGTATGCCGAGGAAGTAGAGGAGCCTTTTGGGGATGATGCTGAGTGCAGACCCGGATCGACTTCTACTCTTTCAATGCATGTTGAACCGATATATCCGGTATAGTACAGAGGTCGATCATGCTTGTTGTCTTTGAGAAGCATATCTTCCGCCGTGAAGGTAATAGCAGGCACCTTTGACAGTACATGATGGCATTCTGTGCAAGAAGACTGGGCGTCATGATTAGAGACCTCTGTTATGCATGTCAGAAAAGTCTCTGAGTTGGCCAAAGCATCTCTGAGCGCTTCTCGTGTCTCTTTGGAGAGACGCAGGAGCTCGTGTATTGTGATACGAGCCGGGATATTGGCTAAGTGGGCCAATATATCAAAGCGGAAGGGCGTGTCTAGCCCTTGGCTTGGCGGTTTCTTCAACACATGGTCGACCGCACCTCCTTAGGCTTTTCTCTCCCTTTGGTCGGGACTGAGAGTGGATGTCGGCATTGGTACTGACGTCGTTTGCTGTTGTATCTCGTAAGTAGACTTGTCATACTGCCTTAAGTATGATTTTCCAGACCGGGTGCCCGTCTGTTGAGGCGCATCTGCCTGCGCTGTGCAAGCACGCTTTTCTCCTTCTGAGTCACTGAGGGAAGCCGAAGTAAGGTTGTCATCATCTGGCAGGACAGAGATGACATTGCAGGGCTTGCCCTTTTTGCTGGAGTCCTTCGACGTCCGCTGTACGTCTTGGACGAGGTCAGGGTGTATCCACATAACTCCCCTGTCTCCAATGTCAAGGGAACGAGACCCTTATCATTTTTAGCTATGGCTGAAGAATGTTTGATTTCCAACCGCGGTGTGGGGGTTGGATAGGTCCCGTCAGGAACCATGACCTTTTGGGCTGTGCCGAATTCAAGGGCCACCATATTGGCAGTGACTTTCTTCTGCTCCGTCTTCAGTGTGAGAACGCCGGCGTCAATCAGGGCTTGTATCCTGTCCTTGAGGACATAACACTTGTCAGTAGGATGGTGAATCATCCTATGATAGAGGCAGTATTGGGGTCGTTTGTGCGCCCTATCTCATCAGGACGTCGAGCATCCGGCAGCTTCAGCTTGTTCCCTTTGTGGAGGGGTGAATATCGTGACAACCTGATCATCTCTGAAGGAGTACTGTTTTGGAGGGAACTTGGGCTCCTGATTGTTGAAGCCGCTCTTCTTGGCCTTCGACTGCACGTCTCCGGATAACTCTACGGACATAATCTCTTTCCCTTAGCTTGGGAAGACTGAGGCGGGTCGCCGCGTCCTTTGCTGTTCGTACCCCATTTGCCTCTGGGGGCGGATGGCTCGAACTTTTTAGCCGACTTCTCAGCTATCTCAGCTTGTTCGACCAATTCCTTCCAAGTGTGGGCTTTGACAGCCCCCATGCGAACTTCTACTTGATCCAAGAAGTTGTGCCTGTATGTCTGTAAGAGCATGGGTAACGGCATCCCTGCTGGACACATCAAGGATAAGTTTCTGAACCGCTTAATGTAGTCACGGACAGATTCGCCCTTCTTCTGCAGGGTGGAGAGGAGCTTGTCCATGGTCACTTCAGTGTCGTCCTCATAGAAGCGAGAGAGGACCGAGTTTCTAGGTCAATCCAGGAATTGATAGAACCTGGAGGGAGGCTTCGGAACCAGTCGAATGCCACGCCCTTTAGAGTGCCAATAAACAGCCTAGCCATGATGGCGTCGTTGCTTATGACATTACCAGTCTGAGACCGGAAATAGTAGATGTGCTGATGGGCGGCGAGCTCTTACCATCATACGTATGCAACGTTGGTGGTTTGAACTTTGGGGGATATGGCACCGAATCCCATTCCAGTGGGTAAGGACGGACTACCCCCACTTTCTTCAATTCATCCTTCTGAGCCAGGGATGAAATTTGAGCTTGAAGTCCTTTAAGGACTTCGGCATCCAGGGAAGAGCCTCCCTTAGATCTCTCCGTCTTGGGCGGATCATTGCTGAGATGTCCCTCCTCGTCATGATTACTCCGGTATCATCATTCCGGTTGCTGAGGAGCTGAGCGAGCATCTGTTGAATATTATCCAGGGTCTCTTGCTGAGTTCTAGAGGTCTGCTCCTGAGCTTCCAAACGCCGACGAAGGTCGTCATTGGCGTTATCAGTCATATTGACCGATGCTTTGTCCGTCTGTATAGAACTGACTGTTGCTGAAGAGGCATACCCGCTGTCTTCATCTTCTCCATCAGATGATTGGGGTGATCGCCTGGGTGATGGCGGGATCAGGGCCGTCGAGAAAGAAGGTTGCTCGTAATTGTAGGGTATTGCCACCCTGGATCTGGTGTTTCGGAGAACACCTTCTTCTTGTACCGAGACCTCGCCTAGGCCTGGATTATAATCTGGATCTGGAGAACTGTAAGGGGGACCATCAGATGTCTGACTCCCTTGCGTCGCTCTCGGCCTTTTCCGGTCATATTGACGGAGGCGGAGATTGGATCTGGTGGGGCGCCCCTTCCGCGATGCCTCGTAGGAGCATGAGCGGACAACCGATCAAACACCGATTGCCGGTGCGGAGATACAGCCATGGTTGGATGTAGCCGGCAGCGGGTTGAATGGATTGTCACAAGTCGGCATCCTCTTTGACAACAGGGGAAAGTAATTCGGAGGGGCTCCGGCTTCCGCTTGCTTACCAGGAATTCTCGTGGGTCAGGCCCAACAGAGCCTGGATAACTTCGCAGAGAAGCTTTTTCGAAGTGTACATGGGACGATACTCCGTTCTTCTTATCCCTGCAAAAGGGATTAGCACTGAATATTGTTTCAGATCTAGATTCGCCAGCAGGTGCGAACCTAGTGCTTGATGAACTAGAGAGCGGAGCACGCCGAGGTGCTTTATCCGCTATTCCGCCGCGAAGGGGATTAGCCTTAGATGACTCTTTGGCCTTAGCCTTGCGGCCTTGGATCCAATGAGTATGCTTTGGTATGGTGGCCTCGCTTGTGAAAGCGAGGCTGTCAGAAGGCTTTGCTGCCTTTGATTTGAGCGACGGTATGATCGCCGTCGGGACTTCATGATTGGCAGCATCATTAGGGTAGATAGGCATCTTACCCTTTCTTCGCGGGAGGGCGCAGTTTCGGCGTGACTACACCGGAAACCTCGGTTGGAGACTTGTGCTTGGGCTTCCATATCCGCCTTGACGGAAGATGCTTAGGTTCACGAGGAACCTGAATAGCCACACGCGGGGCTGTGGGGTGTTGGCAAAATTCTGCCTCTGGTTTCTGATTTGAAACCTTGGTCGTGAAGACCTTCCTGTGCTTCCGTGCTCGAAGCGTCAGGTCACCCCAGAGAGGACTTCTTCAAATCTTCCTTGGTCGATCTGGATGACCAAGTTCTCAAGAGTGCAGGGCTCGGTCTGCGGGCATGCTTCCTTGTTGCGCCAGAGCACCACAGCAGGTTTGCAGGGAACCTTTTCAGTCTCCGCAGAGACTTTCCTTGAAGATTTAGCCAGAGAAGCTCTGGCTGCACCGACTTTGTTGAATTCAGAGATAGACCCGAAGGTCTGATCGTCGCATTGCGACACTTGATTCTCAGCAGAGGAGAATACTTTCCCCAGCGGAGTCGCCATCTTGTTTTCCATTATGTTCGCAAAGGGAAAACTTACAAAAAAAAAAAGTTTGAGGAGCTAAATTACAAGTATTCTTAAAAAGATTACAAGTAGATCTCCTCAGAGATTCTGGGGAAATGTGCCGATAGGAGTCTGGTCAGCGCGCGACCACTTTGTCCTTTGACGATGCGAGCGATAAGATTCCCTTCTCTCCTGGTTTCGGGAATCAGAGAACAGAGGATTGGTAGAACCCTCTTGCTACTTCTCAAAACCGCCTTCTATGAGGAATTCCTTCTCGCCTGGTTCCGGAGATTCCTTGAGGAAAAGGGGTTGCTAGGGTATCACCACCCTGAAAAGAGAAGTATTTCTCTTGAAAGGTCTCTGAATTAGAGAACGCACGGTGCGTTATGAAGAAGTTCGATTCTCCTGATCAGCAGAGGATTGATTTAGGAGCAGAAGCCCACTTTGATTGATCGCCAATCTCTGGAAGCCTCCTCCCCTTGTGCCCCTGGCGGGCTATTTATAGGGAGAGCAAGGGTATAGTCGTCCCTTGAAGATATGGAAACAGATTGAACCGAATCTGTTTGAATCTGGAAAGTAGCCTTGCTGCGAGGCTAGGGACAGCTTCTGCGGAGGTAGAAAATGGCAAGTCGGTTGATCTTTCCGATTTGTTTCGATCCTTTCCATATCGTTGGAGGATTTTCTCTGATCCTCTACTCGTTTCAAGAGAGTCAAGAGATTGCGGCAATCACCTGCCATATTTGAATCCTAATTGGATTTGATCAGATTGGATCCGATCTCATCAGGAGATTTGATTGGTCAAAGGTTGACAACGGAGTTGCCGCTTTGAAGCTCATAGCGGAGCTAGAGGCAACTCTTGGCGAGGTCCGAAAAGAGGCTTTTCGGCGAAGCTATCAGTTAGCTTCCTGGCGATGCTCTGGATGATGCTAGCCTCTCAAACTAGGCTATCTCCTTGGGCTAATGTAATGCTAAATGCTAGCATCTTAGACCTGCTGAGGTCTGTTTAGAAACAATCCGGGTTCACTGTTCTGCTTGCTGGATCAGTGGAGTCCGAGCTGCTTCCTTGTCCCTTGGAGGTGGGTGGAAACTGGTCTTCAGCTTGTCTGTCCCTGTAAATGTCAACAAGTTTAGACATCGTTCGGACCAATGAGAATCTTGTCTTTTTAAGTGTCAACAGCCGCTTCGAAAAACATCGGATGATGCGAGTCCCAATCGTCAACATTGATTTGACATTTAAAGATCCAATAAAATCTTTATGGCAGTCTGCAGTAACGCCTGGGAAGTTGCACCAAACGCAGGATTGAGAGCCGCGTCTAGGAGCTAACGTCCCTTCTCGAATTCAAAAATAGCGTCCACCTGCATTCCAATCAAGATAACTATCCGCGTCTCTTAGGGTGATTCAAAGCTGCGTCTCCTCAACAAAAGGGACTCATTCTGGGGTCGCACTTTGAAGCTACAAAAGTTGCGTCCTAAGACTTGCTTTTATAGTAGAAAAGGCCTATGTCATTCACAGGTATCACAGCTATCTTGGAGTTGCATTATATTGCAAGACAACAATGGCGTTCCTATCATAAACTCAATATAATTTGAGTTTGCACCGAGTCGAGGGTCTGGAGACGTGCTCCACTAAGACAAAGTCGCGTCAGCTTTGGAGGAGCATAAAACTGCGTCCTCACTTCATCCTGAAATCCTGCATCTGGATAAGTAAGGGTTGCATCCCAAAGTCGCAGCCTTCCATAACCAAAGCCGCGTCTCAATTTGCAAGTAAGAGTCGCGTTTCCCAGGACTGCGTCTCCACTACAAATTAAAGCCGCGTTCGGCAAACTCAGTTCAGTCTGAGTTTATTCATAGTCAGCCAAGGATCACAACCAAAGGTTGCGACTAAGAAGTTGGACTCGTCCACAGTGGAGCAATGAAGACGGAACAAAAACTTCAAAGAATTTTATTATTCCAGCAAAATGATAAAAGTAATACAAACACTCCTGATACATAGAGTGTTCTTCTCTTTACAAAAAAAAGGGAAGGCTAATAATCCTGATTCACCAAAGAACGGATTTGTTCTCTGAGGTGATGCATCTCATGTTGACGCACCTTCTCAGCCTCCATGAGAGCTTGAACCCGTAGCTCCTCTTCAGATAAGAATTCCTTTGCAGCCAGCTGCGCCTGTAGAGATTCCAATCTGGAGGAGTGAGCGGAGAGGCTTTCTTCAACGTGTGTCTTGACAGCTTCCAGCTCTTCCAGCTTCTTCCTGGCATTGGCATACTTCTGCTTATTGATTGCAATCAGGGCCTCTATCTTGGCTATGGTGGCCCGAGCACTGATAATAATCTGCTCTGTGCTCTGCATGATGAGTTCATATTCTTTTGAATCGCCAATTAGCTTCTGGTGGTCAGCCTGGAAATGCTAGAGATGGCGAGTCTCTTCAGCTATTTGCTCCTCCATCTCCTTTCGCTCTTGTTCTTGAGCAGTAAGAAGCCTAGTCAGGGTTTCCCGGGCCTCGTGAAATGAGCCAGTGCCTTCTAGAGACTTAAGCTCTTTCAGGTCATTTCCCAACTGCTCCACCAGCAGCAGGCATGCCCTAGCCTGTGAAGGACCTCCAGTGTGACTGATGTTCTCGATCAGATTTCCCAGAAGCACTCGGGCGAATTCGAAAGAGCTGCCCCCAGACAGGATGAGGTTAATACATGATCGCATGGAAGCAAAGAACTGCTGCACCACCGACGCGCCAATTCTCCCATGATATCGCTGGCTGGGGAGAATTCTGCTGATGTACTCCCAGATCCCCTTTCCATCACAGAGCGAGGGACGGAAATCAGGTCATCCCGTGCAGGAGTCGGGCCAACGACAGGTGCAGCAGAAGCAGAAATGGTCGCCGATACTTCTGGGGCCGTTACGGTCGTAGCAGCCTCCATGGCGGATGAAGTGGCAGCAAACTTGACCTCTTCGGGTTCCTTGGTCGAGGCTTGAACGGTACTGCCTTCTAGGTCAATATTGGCCGCAAGTGCCTCCGCCTGAGCTTCCTCAGCACTCTTTGCAAATCACCAAAACATCAGCCGTGACAATAAAAGGAGAATATTGAGAACATCAATATTTCCTTACCTAGCAGAGGGTCTAAAGATGGCAAGTTTCTGGGCAAATCTTGTAGGGTTGAGGTCTCCCCGACTTCAATAATTGCCCTCTCTTAAGGCATCTCAGTAGCAGGAGCCTCAACTCTCTCCTGTTGGGCCAGCTCTTGTATCATCTCCTCAATATGGGGAAGTCGCAGCCTCGCTGTCCACGGCCAGCCTGCAGCATAAATGGAAACGTCAGAACCTTTTCCCTAGTTAAAGGGAAACTAGGTCAACAAGACGACAAGAGTACCTTCAGTAGCGCATGATTGCTATGGGCGACCATGGAGAAAACCTTATCCAAACACACAACTTGTACATCAGACAACAAGAACAAAGTCAAATCAGTAGGCGGACACAGGCACACACACCATCCCACAGTGTCCATTTCGTGATGTGAGGAAGGACTGGAAGAGAGGTTCATCGCCAAGTCGACTCATCGCCTGAATCATATTCGTCCTCTCGGACGATGAGGACGATAGTTCAACGCGAGAAGCCTCGACAATCGAGGCCTTGCCACCAAATACCCCAGTAGTAGGGCTGGGGTCAACTACCCGCGAGCTGGGCATTAAAACACCAGGAGACCCAGGCTGTTGTGCCTCCCCTCTCCCCTCTTGAGCAGAAGAAGACCTCGGTCGAGTTGAGACCCCTGGAATCTCAACATCATCCCTGCCCATCAGGTCAGCCTCGAGCTGCTCAGCTTCATCAGCTGTGACGGGTTCGTCAGCAAGCTCCCCTTCTTCTAAAATCATGGGGCCCTTGCTGTGCAACCCGCGAGTACGAACAAGGGGGGCCTCATCCTCCTCCTCTTCTTCTTCCCTCCGCGCCTCAACACCGGAAGGGATGGCCTCGGACCTGGAAGCTTCAGCCGCCAAGTCTTTTCTGGCCTTCTTCGGAGCAGGCTCAGCTGTGGAAGTAGAGCCTTAGGGACGTTTAGGCACCGCCTGTCGACGCCTTCTGGCAGGCTGCTCCCTAGGTACTGCTGCTCGTAACTCCATCCGGGGCTCTCCTCTGGCTTCCCTCTGAGCCGCCTGGTATTCATCGAGGCCTCGCGAGCGCTTGTTGGATGCCACCTTCACTTCATAAGACGCATTAATACTCTCAATGCATGAGTGTTCCAGTGAGTAGCTAGGCATCTTGCTAGCTTGAGAGTACCAGGTGCAGAAACTGAGGCTTGTATGGCAGTTTGGCACCTTGTGAGGCAAGCGAAAAAGAGCATTTGTCCCCCCAGCCACACTGTAATACCAGGCCCGAGCACCTTCAAATAGATTTCCACTGAAGGCGAGCTGGGCATTGGGGTTGCCGACATATAGCTGGTCATAGCCGAACTGTCGGGCGAAACGATTCGACATATAGCGCTCGATCGTACACGAGTTCCCTTGCCGAAAAAGCAGATACCCAGGCTGGATGTTGATAAGCCACCAGAAGACTCCCGATTGCAACCTCGTGAAGTCGTCCGGACCCACCATGTCGGCAAATTTATCCCCATAAGATGCACCGATAATCTCGGGGAAGCAGTGGTTGAGATGGTAATTGGAAGTCTTCAGAATACACTTCCGAATATAGAATATGTAGTTGTTGGACCAGTTTGAGTCCTCCAGCCGCTGCACAAAGGGGACAAACCCCTCGGACCGAGACACCGGTGTCATCAACGAGGGGCAATGCATAACGTACCAAGCCATAAGGTACGTGTAGGGAAGCTCAATCCGGGGGTTGGGATGCTTTGCTCTCGACCTCCCCTCCGAGTCAACCTTTGCCCTACCTTGGGAGTCGACGACCGCCTCCACTTGCACAGGCTCTGAGTCAGGGCCCGTAGTCCACTTTGGATCCCAGCCACCATTGCCAGAAGAAGAACGATGGATCTACCATAGGCCAGCAGCACCGCCGGATACACCACGTCCGCAATAATTACTTCATGCGGCAGTGTTGGCACTACACAACGCTTCAACCACAGCATGAAGAAGCCCGCCAGTAGCGCTCGGTTAGAAAATGGGGATCCGGGCTTGGTGATGGAAACTCTCAAAAATTGTGTCGGGCAGGAAGGTGTCTTCATTTGACTCTGTGGTATAAGAATCCACAGAAGCATTGATCCTCTCGGCGATTTCTTCGTCTGA
Organism: Agave tequilana; assembly: GCA_038442645.1. NCBI lineage: Eukaryota > Viridiplantae > Streptophyta > Magnoliopsida > Asparagales > Asparagaceae > Agave > Agave tequilana. The sequence goes on from JAVJIF010030648.1 coordinate 15,478, forward strand.
GCTGGGAGCCAGAACGGTCACTGATTAGTCTTTCTCAGCGACGCCATTAAATAAGTAGCTTGCCCAAGACAGCTGCTTGACTCCCCTAGTTCTCCAGGAGGTTGTTTGGCCGCAGATGTGAAAGTGACATAGCACTTCCTAGTAGGTCTCATATACCCGAGGGCACTCTTTCTTCAAGAGATGGAGCTTCTCAGAAGTCGAGACGTATTCCTCATAAGGAGCATCTCCCATTATCAGCCCCCCCGAGACTTCATATAATTCTTGCAGGGCCAGCCCCATTTCTCCGACCGGGGTGAAGAATGTCCCCGTCAGAGGGTTATAGTGCTCCAGGATCCTAAAGAAATTTGGGAACTCTGTAGGATGCCATATTGCACCGCCCTGACTGCTTGGTACAGTCCCACCTGGTCCAATAAATATCCGAGTTCAGTGAGAACAAAGCCACCATCTTGCCCTACCAGGATTTCTCAGAAGAATGAATCCACCCGAGCGGACGGAAATCAACTGGAAAATCGCCCCCCACCTTCATGAACTCATTAATGAAGGTGGTGCTAAGTTGAGGGGTTTCCCCTACTGGGTGATCGGACCTGAGTAGTCTAGGAAACAGGCTAAAAACATCCCTCCCATGACCGGCATTGTGTACCTTCCTGGCGCCCAGGATGCCGGAGAGAGATGTTGGAGACGGGTCGGGCAAGATCCCATGCCATTACCCGAGGGACAGACATGTGCTGGAGATAAGATAAGGGGTACATTCTCTCCATGTTTGGAAGAAAGAATTTTTAACCCTCTATCTGGCGGAGCCATTTATAATCGCCATCATGCAAGGTGTAACCACCCGTGCCAATGTTGTCCCCAAAGAAGAAGACAGGTTTCTTCAACGGAACACGCGAGTCCGTTGTAAACTCTGCGTCAGTCATAAGTTCCCGGAAGGTCGCCATGTCGACCTTGGAGAGCCTCTCCATTCGCTCCTTTGACTTGTCAGCAGTCACAGGAGCAGTCCTCTGCAATACGAAGGTTAATTTGCGGTCAGCAACGCCTACGTGCCCGAAGTGGCACTTCTTGGAGAGTGGGTCGGAGGAATATCGCACTGCAAAGAAAATGACACTTGATCAGAAATCTAAAGGAGAATGATTAAGTTGAAAATCACCTAGAGGGGGGTGAATAGGTGATAATGCTAATCAATGCACAATTAAAATTTATGATGCAACTATCTCACAAAGCAAGTGAATATAGCAATGAATGTAGAGAGCAAGTAATAAGTGCAATGAAAATAGAGCAAGAAATAAGAGCAAGTAAACCAAACGCAAACACGAGAATTGTTATCGAGGTTCGAGCACCCAGCTCTACTTCCCCGCCTTCCCAGAAGAATTCCAACCACTTCCACTATCACAAAGATGTTACAAATCCACCGGAGTACCCAACTCCACAATCTCAAGTACAAGCAATCTCTTAGTAGTCAAAAGACCACAAACTCTCTCTTGCAAAAATTCTCTTCCTTACAAAGGTCCTTAGAGAACAATGAGTAGGAATGAAGCTCTTGTGTGCAAGAAGAAAAGAAAAAGAAATCAGAGAGTTCTTGAAAACACTTCAGAAAATGAGAGAGAATTTCAGCAAAAAAAACCAAGAAACCAAGTCTTTTTGAATGCCTTAAACTTGTGAAAATTTTGATAATTTTTCTAGCTAAGATTCGTAAATGAACCTCTCCCCAAACACCCCTATTTATAGGAGAGGGCTAGGGTTTAGAGATAAAACAGATTTAAGGCTAATCAGAAAGTATTAAAACAAAACATGTCATTTAAATACACTTCAGTGAGAAAAAGACAAAATTTAAACTGCTCAGAAAAATAGTCGTTATGTTCAAACGGCTAGCTCGGTCGACCGGTCGGTCGACCGACACTCAAAAATAAGAGCCGTTGCCGGCTCTCGGTCGACCGGCTGGTCGACCGAAATAAACAGAGAGCAGAGGTCTTGCAGTCAGGCAGGTATCGGTCGACCGCCCGGTCGACCGTGAAACGTGCACACGGATACGCACTGCTGCCAGAACCTCGGTCGTCGACTTGGGGCGGCGACCGGCTTGACCTGACATAGGGTCGGTCGACCCTGGCGGTCGACCGGCTCAGGTCAAAAGCTAAAACAAAAACGGATTTTTGAGGAGAAATCTATTTTTAACAAAATAGTTTTGAATAGGGATATATATAATGGATAAAGATGAGTTTGTAGGCTGAAGATTGTATACAAACTATTTTTGTACATATTATAGGAAATATGTTTGGAAACAAGATGTGCGCAAAAACGTGTGTGATAGAGCTTCAAACCTATTCACTATTCTTTAACAAAACTATAAAACTAGAAACAAATCTACAGAAATATTCTTGAGCAATCTTGAAGTCTTGAGCCATGCAATGCCTTGCTAGAGCCTTCTCTTCTATGTTCCTTCCTTGATGTGCAAAAAGCCTTCTTTGCTTTATGAGCCTAGAATTTCTTGCAATAGCTAAGCAATGGCCTCCAAGTATGGTACAAATCTGAAACTTATCTTAACAAACTAATTAGTACCATATACCTCCTATTTGTTTTGTTATCATCAAAACTCTAAACAAATGGAGAGTGTAACCCTATGGGCCAACAATCTCCCCCTTTTTGATGATGACAAAACTAATAGGCTATAAGCAAAAATATAGGGGAGGAGTAAGCTCCCCCTCAAATTATGCTATCATGAAAACAATGTAAGGTGCAAGCAAAAACCATCAAACAAAAACATATGATTAAAGATCATGAAATATGCTTGCAAAATACTTAAAACAAGAATTCATAAAACGCATCAAAAACTTAAACTCAAAAACAAGAAATCATGAAAACATCAAAAACTTAAACTCAAACACAAGAAATCATGAAAATTAGTTAAACATGTATAAACTCATATGGAACCAAAACCATATGAACTCATAATTTCTATCATAAAAACTCATTCTCCCCCTTTTTGTCATACATCAAAAAGGGTTATGAAAACATTTTTATTCAATAACACAAACATTAAGTTCACCACAAATGAAAGAAAATCTAGCAAAATCAAGTGGTTTAGTGAAAATATCGGCTAGTTCCAAATCCGTAGAAACATAATCAATATCTATATCTCCTTTCTCAAAATGATCTCTAAGAAAGTGATATCTAATCTCAATGTGCTTGGTCTTACTATGTTGATTTGCATTCTTTGTCATATGAATAGTACTAGTATTATTATAAAATATTTTTATATGGTTATAATGCAAATCATAATCAAGGAGAGTATGTTTCATCCAAAGGACTTGTGCACAACAAGCCCCCGCGGCAACATACTCCGCCTCGGCGGTTGAAAGAGCTACGAAATTTTGTTTCCTAGAGGACCATGAAACAAGGTAATTACCAAGAAATTGACATGTGAAAAGTCACCTAGAGGGGGGTGAATGGTGACAATGCTAATTACGGGGCAAATAAAAAATTTAAAGCTACAACAATCAAGTTTCACAAGATGAATGCAAGCAAGTAAATATGACAATGATTATGATGAGCAAGAATAAGAGCAAGTATAGTAAAAGAGTGCAAGAAAGTAAACCAATCGCAAACACAAGGATATGTTATCGAGGTTCGAGCACCCAGCTCTACTCCCCGCCTTCCCCAGAAGGATTCTAGCTACTTCCACTATCACAAAGAACAATTACAATGGAGTACCCAACTCCTACAATCTCAAGAACAAGTGATTTCCTTGGTAGTCAAAAGACCACAAAAACTCTCTTTCAAAAATCTCTTCCCTTACAAAGGTCCTTAGAGAATAATGAGTAGAATTGAAGCTCTTTTGTGTAAGGAAAAGAAATTGAAATCAGAGAAAAATTTTGAAAACCCTTCAGAAAATTGAGAGAATTTAGTACACAAAAACCTAGAACTTTGAAAGCCTTAAACTTTTGAATTTTTAGCAATAATTGTTGTTGTAACCAATCTCTCCCCAAACACCCCTATTTATAGGAGAGGGCTAGGGTTTAGGGATAAAACATATTTACTGATGTTTAGGAGGTAATTAGATCAAAATATATCCTTAAACGAATTTTAAACACAAAAGACAAAAATAAACAGCTCTTAAAAATCTGCCCGTTACTGTTCAAACGGTCAGATCGGTCGACCGGGCCGGTCGACCGGTAGTACAAAATTCGACCGTTATAGGCTAGCGGTCGACCGACCCGGTCGACCGATAAAACCTGTGAGCAAAAGCAATAGTCCGGTCGACCGCCTCGGTCGACCAACAGACATGCACATGGATACGTGCATCTGTCAGAACTTCGGTCGACTGGTCCGGTCGACCGGACCAGACTGACACAGACTCGGTCGACTGCCCCGGTCGACCGGATCAGGTCAAAAATTAATTTTAGAAAAGAAAACAAAGATGATTTGATTTTAACAAAATACTTTTGAACAGGGAATAGTATAAAACATAAATATATATCTGTAGGCAAAAACTTGTATGCAAAAATTTTTGTATAATTTATAAGAAATTATTTTGGAATGAACATGTGCGCAAAAAACGTGTGTGATAGAGCTTCAAACCTATCCACTATTCTTTAACATACTATAAACTGAAAAACAAATTACATGAAGACTTCTTGTGCTATCTTCAAGTCTTTGAGCCATCCAATGCCTTACTAGTGCCTTCTCTTCTATGATCCTTCCTTGATGTGCAATTTGCCTTCCTTGCTTTGTGGAACTTAGAAGTTCTTGCAATAGCTAAGCAAATGGTCTCTAAACATGGTACAAAACCTGAAACTCATCTTAACAAACTTGTTAGTACCAAATAGCTCTAATTTGGTTTGTCATTATCAAAACACAAAACAATTGGAGAGTGTAACCTCTTGGGCCAACAATCTCCCCCTTTTTGATGATGACAAAACAAATAGGCTATTGACAAAAATGTAGGAGGAGAAAACTCCCCCTCAAATTATGCTATACATAAAACACAAGAATTATGCTCTAGATACTAATAATTGAAATGATGCACCAATTATTGAAACTAATTAAAACAAATAAAGCACATAAATTGCTCTTGATACCAAAAATACAAAACAACTAAACACAAGAATTCATAAAACCAAAACATATAAATTCATAAAACAAATTAAAGCATATAAATTCATATGGAACCAAGACCAAATGAACTTATTTTTGTCATGTATTATTCTCCCCCTTTTTGTCATACATCAAAAAGGGTTATGAAAAACATGTCTATTCAATAATACAAACATTAAGTTCTCCACAAATAAACGAAAATCTAGCAAAATCAAGAGGTTTAGTGAAAATATCGGCTAGTTGTAAATCCGTGGAAACATAATCAATATCTATATCACCTTTCTCAAAAGATCTCTAAGAAAGTGATATCTAATCTCAATGTGCTTGGTCTTACTATGTTGATTTGCATTTTTGGTCATGTGTATAGTACTAGTATTATCACAAAATATTTTTATATGATCAAAGTGCAAATCAAAATCAAGGAGAGTATGTTTCATCCAAAGGACTTGTGCACAACAAGCCCCCGCGGCAACATACTCCGCCTCGGCGGTTGAGAGAGCTACGGAATTTTGTTTCCTAGAGGACCATGAAACAAGACAATTACCAAGAAATTGACATGTCCCACTAGTACTCTTTCTATCTACTCTACAACCCGCATAGTCGGCATCCGAATAACTAGTCATTGAAAAATCTATAGTTTTGGATACCAAAGACCCATTCCAATAGTGCCCTTAATATAACGAATAATGCGTTTTACCGCAATAAGATGAGACTCTTTAGGACACGATGAAATCTAGCACAAAGACACACACTAAACATGATATCCGGCCTACTTGCCGTCAAATATAAAAGACTTCCTATCATGCTTCTATATAATTTAATATCAACATTTTTACCTTGATCGTCCTTATCAAGCTTGGTTGTAGTTACCATTGGAGTGTTGCAAGCCTTTGATCCTTCAAGCTCAAACTTCTTTACTAGCTCATTTGCGTACTTGGCTTGGTTAATGAAGGTTCCGTCTTGCAATTGCTTGATTTGGAGTCCAAGGAAGAAATTGAGCTCACCCATTGAAGACATTTCAAATTCAAGTTGCATGACTTTCTCAAAATCCTTGCATAAAAGCTCATTAGTAGATCCAAAAATTATATCATCAACATAAATTTGCACAATTAAAATATCATTATCAACATGCTTAGTAAAAAGAGTTGTGTCCACTTTGCCTTTAATAAATCATTGTTTGAAATGAGAAAACTAGAAAGCCTTTCATACCAAGCTCTTGGAGTTTGTTTCAATCCATACAAAGCTTTATCAAGTTTAAAAACAAAATCGGGATGAACATGATCAACAAAACCGGGAGGTGAGAAACATAAACTTCTTCATTAATAAAACCATTTAAAAATGCAATTTTTACATCCATTTGAAAAAGTTTAAAATTTTTAAAACATGCAAAAGCTAGTGTCATCCGTATGGCTTCAAGCCGTGCTACGGGTGCAAAGGTCTCCTCAAAGTCAATTCCTTCAACTTGAGTGTAACTTGGGCCACTAACCTAGCTTTTATTCCTAATGACATTTCCGGACTCATCCATCTTGTTTCTAAAGATCACTTAGTACCAATTATTGGTCTATCGTGGGGCTTAGGAACAAGGTGCCAAACTTGGTTGCGCTCAAATTGATTGAGTTCCTCTTGCATGGCAAGCAACCAATATGGGTCCGTCTCGGCTTCGAGAATGCCTTTGGGTTCAAAATGAGAAATAAAAGCAAAGTTACCACATATGTCATGGAGTTTGGAGCGCGTTGTGACTCCTTTAGATGCATCACCCAAGATGAGCTCCTTAGGATGATTTGTAGCATATCTCCAAGCTTTAGGAAGCGGTTGAGTGCTTTCCTCCTTATCCTCTTGAACTTCACCAATAGGATCTAGCTTTTCTTCTTGAGCGGGTGAGTCCTTCAAGGATAGTCTCTCCATGTCTTCACCTAATGGTTCAAACTCTACAACATTCTCAACAAACACATTAGATTCTTCAAACTTAACATGCATGGATTCTTCAATGGTTTGAGAAGATCTAATGAAAACTCTATATGCTTTGCTAGTAGAGGAATATCCAACAAAGATAGCCTCATAAGCCTTAGCATCAAATTTACCTAAATTATCCTTAGTATTCAAAACAAAACACTTGCATCCAAAAACTTTAAAATATGCAACATTTGGTTTTCTAGAATGATACATTTCAAATGATGTTTTTGAAGAATTTTTACACAAATAAATACGATTTGATATATAGCATGCGGTGTTTACGGCCTCGGCCCATAAATATTGAGGGAGGTCATATTCACTTATCATTGTCCTAGCCATCTCTTGAAGTGTTCTATTTTCCTTTCTACAACTCTATTTTGTTGTGGAGTTCTAGGACAAGACATTTCATGCTTATTCCCTTTTCATCACAATAAGTCATGAAGAGTTGGTTAACAAACTCACCACCTCTATCACTCCTTATTCTCAAATCGGAAAACCCTTTTCTTTTTCAACTCTTTTTCGAAAAAATTTAAAATGAGAAAAAGTTTGATCTTTATTTGTAAAAAGAAAACCCAAGTAAAACGGGAGAAATCATCAACTAAAACAAATGCAAATCTACTTCCATTTAAACTCTTAGTTTTAGTTGGTCCAAAAAGATCCATATGAATTAATTCTAAAGGCCTAGTTGACATGATATCCTTGATTGGTTTAAAGGAAGACTTGGTTTGTTTCCCAAGTTGGCACGCACTACAAATGCGGTCTTTCTCAAAATCCAAGTAAGGTATACCCTTCACCAATTCCTTTGAATTAATCCTAGAATGGTCAAAAGATGCATGTCCTAATCTTCTATGCCAAAGCCAAGAATTTTCATCAAAAGCATTTAAGCATTTAGTAGAACAATCTAAATTAAGCATGTCAATATATAAACATTATTATCACGAAAACCAGTGAGAATACAAAAATCGGATTTAACATCAAAAATCTTACAAGAAGTATCATCAAAAACAACTTTAAGTCCACGATCACAAAGTTGACTAATGCTAAGCAAATTATGTTTTAAACCATCTACTAAAACAACATTCTCAATAATAGGAGATGCACCAATTTGAATGTTACCTATACCGATGATAGTTCCTTTGGAGTCATCCCCGAAGGTGACGGTGCCACCTTCCATGTACCTTGATAGGGTGTGAAGTTATTGATGTCCCATGTCATGTGTCTTGAACAACCACTATCAAGGTACCACCGCTCCCTACGTCTTGGAGCTTTGGTGTGTACCTACATCAAACAATTTAAGACTTGATTTTGGTACCCACATTTTCTTGGGTCCTCTAGGGTTAGTGTCATGAACCCAAACAAGATTATTTGTTCTATTTAGTTGATCATCGCAAAACTTAGCTAAATGTCCATTTTTATCACAATATGTGCATCTATATACTCTACCATATTTAAAAGCATAATGAGTGTGTGATTTGTGAGCATGGGCATTGTGAGCATGAACATGTGACGTGTTAGGTGTAGTGTGAGCATGAGGAATCTTAGCATGAGATGTGTGCTTTTTAGAAAATTTTTCTTCAAGTTTCTTAGTATTAAAGGCACAATCTTTTAAAACTTTTTCAAAATCATTCATTTTGGATTTAAAAGAAGAAATTTCTTTTTCATCAATAATAGGAGATTTTGCCTTACAAGTACTCTTGTAGGCACAAAATTTTTTTGCATGGAAATGAAATTAGAAGAAATATCATCTTTTTCTTTAGAAACAATGGCAAGTTGATTTTTAAGAAAAGCAACTTCTTTTTGTAATTTTATGCATTCAATTTCTTGTTATCATAAGTTTCAGAAAGTTCTACAAAAGCATGCACTAGAACTTCCTTACTTACATCATCATCTTCTTCATCAAGGGATTGAGGGGTTACCTTGGGTGTGTTTGCCATGAAACACATATTAGCTTGATCCACCTCCTCTTCGGACTCGCTTTCCGAATCCCATGTTGCTTTGTAGGCTTTCTTCTCCTCCGGTTTCTTTGGCTTGAAGGAGGAAGTCATCTTCTTCTTGAACTCCGGACAATCCGCCATGATATGTCCGGGTTTGCGGCAATTGTAGCATATGATCTTCCGCTCCTCTTGCCTTCAAATTTTCTCCGGAAGTTGAACTTGTTCTTTCGGTACAACCTCTTGACATTCCGCACAAGTAGAGTTAGCTCCTCATCTTCTTCTTCGTCATCTTCATCGTCATCATTGGTGGATGAAGTCTTGAAGGCTATGGATTTCTTCTTTGAAGTAGTGGCCTCTTCTCTTGCCTTCTTCTCCATCTCATGGGTCTTTAGGTTCCCAATGAGACTAATGAGGTCCATCTCGTCCTTGTCGTTCAACTCCTTCAAGGTGGTGGCCTTGATCTCCCATGATGAAGGAAGAGCCCGAATTACTTTCCGCACCTTTTGATCGTTGGAGATGTCATCACCTAAGGAAGAAAGACCATTAGTGATTTTAGTAAACCTTGTAGCCATACTATCAATAGACTCATCATCAAGCATTTTAAATGACTCATATTGGGACCTCAAGAGATCTATCTTAGCTCTCTTGACTTGTGAAGTCCCCTCGTGTGTGACCAATAAGTGTTGCCTAATCTCATAGGCGGATTGGCAATGAATTACCCGTGTAAGGTCATCCTCATTCAAGGCGGTTAATAGGGAGTTTTGGGCCTTGGAGTTAGCCTCATATAGTTTAAAGTCAAGGTCGGTCCAAGTGCTCTCATCACCATCGGGTGCTTCATAGGGTTTGGTCAAGGACTTGGCTACTAAGCTACCCAAAGATTGCAAAAATATAGTCATCCTAACCTTCCAAATGGGAAATTGAGGCCATCAAATTTAGGTGGGGATTTAATGTTGTCGGCCATGTTTACTAGTGATGAATGAATGAATGAAAATGTTGATTAGCAATATTTTAGGATCTCTCTATGGATGTAAAGCCAAACCTAGAGTCCAAGCTCTGATACCAATTGAAAAGTCACCTAGAGGGGGGGTGAATAGGTGACAATGCTAATCACGGGGCAAATAAAAAATTTAAAGCTACAACAATCAAGTTTCACAAGATGAATGCAAGCAAGTAAATATGACAATGATTATGATGAGCAAGAATAAGAGCAAGTATAGTAAAAGAGTGCAAGAAAGTAAACCAATCGCAAACACAAGGATATGTTATCGAGGTTCGAGCACCCAGCTCTACTCCCCGCCTTCCCCAGAAGGATTCTAGCTACTTCCACTATCACAAAGAACAATTACAATGGAGTACCCAACTCCTACAATCTCAAGAACAAGTGATTTCCTTGGTAGTCAAAAGACCACAAACTCTCTCTTTCAAAATCTCTTCCCTTACAAAGGTCCTTAGAGAATAATGAGTAGAATTGAAGCTCTTTTGTGTAAGGAAAAGAAATTGAAATCAGAGAAAAACTTTGAAAACATTCAGAAAATTGAGAGAATTTAGCACAAAAACCAAGAACTTTGAAAGCCTTAACTTTTGAATTTTTAGCAATAATTGTTGTTGTAACCAATCTCTCCCCAAACACCCCTATTTATAGGAGAGGGCTAGGGTTTAGGGATAAAACATATTTACTGATGTTTAGGAGGTAATTAGATCAAAATATATCCTTAAACGAATTTTTAAACACAAAAGAAAAAAATAAACAGCTCTTTAAAAATCTGCCCGTTACTGTTCAAACGGTCAGATCGGTCGACCGGGCCGGTCGACCGGTAGTACAAAAATTCGACCGTTATAGGCTAGCGGTCGACCGACCCGGTCGACCGATAAAACCTGTGAGCAAAAGCAATAGTCCGGTCGACCGCCTCGGTCGACCGACAGACATGCACATGGATACGTGCATCTGCCAGAACTTCGGTCGACTGGTCCGGTCGACCGGACCAGACTGACACAGACTCGGTCGACTGCCCCGGTCGACCGGATCAGGTCAAAATTGATTTTAGAAAAGAAAACAAAGATGATTTTGATTTTAACAAAAATACTTTTGAACAGGGAATAGTATAAAACATAAAATATATCTGTAGGCAAAAACTTGTATGCAAAATATTTTTGTATAATTTATAAGAAATTATTTTGGAATGAACATGTGCGCAAAAACGTGCGTGATAGAGCTTCAAACCTATCCACTATTCTTTAACATACTATAAACTGAAAAACAAATTACATGAAGACTTCTTGTGCTATCTTCAAGTCTTTGAGCCATCCAATGCCTTGCTAGTGCCTTCTCTTCTATGATCCTTCCTTGATGTGCAATTTGCCTTCCTTGCTTTGTGGAACTTAGAAGTTCTTGCAATAGCTAAGCAAATGGTCTCTAAACATGGTACAAAACCTGAAACTCATCTTAACAAACTTGTTAGTACCAAATAGCTCTAATTTGGTTTGTCATTATCAAAACACAAAACAATTGGAGAGTGTAACCTCTTGGGCCAACAACATGTCCCACTAGTACTCTTTCTATCTACTCTACAACCCGCATAGTCAGCATCTGAATAACTCGTCATTGAGAAATCTCCGATTTTCGGATACCATAGACCCATTCCAATTGTGCCCTTAGTATAACGAATAATGCGTTTTTACCGCAATAAGATGGGACTCTTTAGGACACGATTGAAATCTTGCACAAAGACACACACTAAACATGATGTCCGGCCTACTTGCCGTCAAATACAAAAGACTACCTATCATGCTTCTATACAATTTAATATCAACATTTTTACCTTGGTCATCCTTATCAAGCTTGGTTGTAGTTGCCATGGGAGTGTTGCAAACCTTTGAGCCTTCAAGTCCAAACTTCTTTACGAGTTCCTTTGGGTATTTGGCTTGGCATATGAAGTTCCCATCTTGCAATTGCTTGATTTGGAGTCCAAGAAAGAAATTAAGCTCACCCATTGAAGACATTTCAAATTCACATTGCATGACCTTTTCAAACTCCTTGTATAAAAACTCATTAGTAGAACCAAAAATTATATCATCAACATAAATTTGCACAATTAAAATGTCATTATCAACATGCTTAGTGAATAGAGTTGTGTCTACTTTGCCTTTAACAAAATTATTTGAAATGAGAAAACTAGAAAGCCTTTCATACCAAGCACTTGGAGCTTGTTTCAATCCATACAAAGCTTTATCAAGTTTGAAAACAAAATCGGGATGAACATGATCAATAAAATCGGGAGGTTGAGCAACATAAACTTCTTCATTTATAAAACCATTCAAAAATGCACTTTTCACATCCATTTGAATAAGTTTAAAATTTTGAAAGATGCAAAAGCTAGTGTCATCTGTATGGCTTCAAGCCGTGCTACGGGTGCAAAGGTCTCCTCAAAGTCAATTCCCTCAACTTGAGTGTAACCTTGGGCCACTAACCTAGCTTTATTTCTAATGACATTTCCGGACTCATCCATCTGTTTCTAAAGATCCACTTAGTACCAATTATTGGTCTATCGTGGGGCCTAGGAACAAGGTGCCAAACTTGGTTGCGCTCAAATTAATTGAGTTCCTCTTGCATGGCTAGCAACCAATATGAGTCCGCCTCGGCTTCGAGGATGCTTTTGGGTTCAAAATGAGAAATGAAAGCAAAGTTACCACATAGGTCATGGAGTTTGGAGCGAGTTGTTACCCCTTTAGATGCATCACCTAAGATGAGCTCCTTGGGATGATTTGTGGCATATCTCCAAGCTTTAGGAAGCGGTTGAGAGCTTTCCTCTTTATCCTCTTGAACATCACCAATTGATTCTAGCTTTTCTTCTTGAGCGGGTGAGTCCTTCAAGGATTGTCTCTCCATGTTATCACCTAATGGTTCAATCTCTACAACATTCTCAACAAACACATTAGATTCTTCAAATTTAACATGCATGGATTCTTCAATGGTAAGTGAAGATCTATTGAATACTCTATAAGCTTTACTAGTTGTAGAATATCCAACAAAGATTGCTTCATAAGCCTTAGCATCAAATTTACCCAAGTTATCTTTAGTGTTCAAAACAAAACACTTGCATCCAAAAACTTTGAAATATGCAACATTAGGTTTTCTAGAATGATACATTTCAAAAGATGTTTTGGAAGAATTTTTACATAAATAAATACGATTTGATATATAGCATGCGGTGTTTACGGCCTCGGCCCATAGATATTGAGGGAGGTCATACTCACTAATCATTGTCCTAGCCATCTCTTGAAGTGTTCTATTTTTCCTTTTTACAACTCCATTTTGTTGTGGAGTTCTAGGACAAGACATTTCATACTTTATTCCCTTTTCATCACAATAAGTCATAAAGAGTTAGTTAACAAACTCACCACCTCTATCACTCCTTATTTTCAAAATCGGAAAACCCTTTTCTTTTTCAACTCTTTTTCGAAAAATTTTAAAATGAGAAAAAGTTTAATCTTTGTGTTCCAAGAAGAAAACCCAAGTGAAACGGGAAAAATCATCAACTAAAAAAAATGCAAATCTACTACCATTTAAGCTCTTAGTTTTAGTAGGTCCAAAAAGATCCATATGAATTAATTCTAAAGGCCTAGTTGACATGATATCCTTGATTGGTTTGAAGGAAGACTTGGTTTGTTTCCCAAGCTGGCACGCACCACAAATGCGGTCTTTCTCAAACTTCAAGTAAGGAATACCCTTCACCAATTCCTTTGAATTAATCCTAAAAAGATGGGCAAAAGATGCATGTCCTAATCTTCTATGCCAAAGCCAAGAATTTTCATCAAAAGCATTCAAGCATTTAGTAGAACAATCTAAATTAAGCATGTCAATGATATAAACATTATCATCACGAAAACCGGTGAGAATACAATCATTGGTTTTAACATTAAAGATTTTGCAAGAAGAATCATCAAAAACAACCTTAAGTCCACGGTCACAAAATTGACTAATGCTAAGTAAATTATGCTTCAAACCATCAACAAGTACAACATTTTCTATAATGGGAGATGCACCAATTTGAATGTTACCTACCGATGATAGTGCCTTTGGAGTCATCCCCGAAGGTGACGGAGCCACTTCCACGTACCTTGATAGGGTTGTAAAGTATATTGATGTCCCATGTCATGTGTCTAGAACAACCACTATCAAGGTACCACCGCTCCCTACGTCTTGGAGCCTTGGTGTGTACCTACATCAAATAATTTAGGACTTGATTTTGGTACCCACATTTTCTTGGGTCCTAAAGAGTTAGTTTCATTGACCCAAACAAGATTGTTGGTTCTATTTACTTGGTCATAACAAAATTTAGCCAAATGTCCATTCTTACCACAATATGTGCATCTATACACTCTACCATATTTAAAAGCATAGTGAGTGTGTGATTTGTGAGCATGAGAATTGTGAGCATGAAAAGATTTAGCATGAGAAGTGTTATGTGAAGTGTGAGCATGAGAAATCTTAACATGTAAATCTTTAGCATGAGAGGTGTGCTTTTTAGAAAATATTTCTTCAAGTTTCTTAGTGTTAAAAGCACAATCCTTTAAAGTCTTTTCAAAGTCAACAATTCTAGTTTTTAAAGAAGAAAATTCTTTTTCATCAATCTTAGAAAATTTTGCTTTACAAGCAACTTTGTAAGCACTAAATCATTTTAGGTAGAAATGAGAGTTGAAGAAATTTCATCTTTTTCTTTAGAAATAATAGTAAGTTGATTCTTAAGAAAAGCAACTTTCTTTTCCAATTTAGAGCATTCAATCTTTTTATTATCATAGGTTTCAGAAAGTTCAACAAAGGCATGAACAAGAACTTCTTTACTTAATTCATCGTCTTCATCATCAAGAGTTTGAGGGGTTACCTTTAGTGTGTTTGCCATGAAACACATGTTTGCTATATCCGCCTCTTCCTCGGACTCGCTTTCGAATCACAAGTTGCCTTGTACGCTTTCTTTTCATCCGATTTCTTTGGCTTGAAGGAAGAGGTCATCTTCTTCTTGAACTCCGGGCAATCGGCCATTATATGTCCGGGTTTTCGGCAATTGTAGCATATGATTCTTCTCTCCTCTTTGCCTTCAAATTTCCTTCAAAAGTTGTGCTTGTTCCTCCGGTACATTCTCTTCACATTGCGAACAAGTAGTGATAGTTCCTCATCTTCTTCTTTATCTTCTTCATCGTCTTCAAGAGTGGATGAAGACTTGAAGGCTATGGATTTCTTCTTTAGTGGAGCGGCCTCTTCTCTTGCTTTCTTTTCCATCTCATGGGTTTGTTTGCGCCGGAAAAAGAAAGAGGGAATTGTTGTAAAGATTTCTTTGAATCAGATGAAAAGATTACAACAAGACTTTTCCTTCCAGTTACAAGGGAGGGAGGATGTTGAAGCTTGAATCCCCCCTTTGTTTAATGCTGGGTTCTTCGTGTGGCGGTGGAGAGTGAATCTTGTTCTCCGTTGACCAGATGACCGTCCTGGACCGTCGGGGGTCTTCTCTTCGGTCGGTAGAAAGAGTAACTCAGCTCCGTCTACCAAAACTCTCAAAGAGGAGGTAGGCGAAGAGCTGCTAGTACTCAGTAAGCTCGCTGAAGAGTCTCCTCCTCTGTCTGTTGCTGAAGTTGTGCTTCCCACTTGATGATCCTCTTGCCTGGATTTGATCTTGATGATGCCTTGACCTTCTTAATTCTCGACTTCTCCAAAGCTTCGATCCCCTCTTCATAGCAAACAAGGCTATTTATAGGGGTCTCAGGGGGTGAAGGTGCCTCCTGAAAACGCTCCCGAATGAGGGGCCACTACCCGCTACATGCGCGGTGACTGGCCCGCAATCAGGGCAGTTGCAACTGAGACGCGGGCGTTGAGCCAAACGCGCCTTGAAGTTTGAGACGCGGGCGTCGAGCCAAACGCGCCTTAATGCTGAGACGCGGGCTTCGGGCCTTCACGTCTGGACGCTGAGGCGCGGGCGTCGGGCCGACGCGCCTTGATGCTGAGACGCGGGCTTCGGGCCGACGCGTCTGGACGTTGAGACGCGGGTGTAGAGCCAACGCGTCTTAATGCTGAGAAGCGGGCATCGATTCCTCGTGTCTAGAGCTTGAAACTCTGCTTCCTTAATGACTTGTCTGTTTAGTCATTTTTAGACAGCCTACAGAACCCCCTCCAAAGTTTCTGATATTCCGCAGTTGAATGGGACGGATTTCGAAATACTTTGGGTCATAGCCGTGTTCGCCTTTATGACTGGACTGTTGATGCTTCGGGCTTGATCTTATCTGGAATTGGTCTTCGTGAGTGTACTGTTGAACTCTTTGAAGCCGTCAGAGTTGATCGTGTTGAGTGTCTAGATACACAGTCTAGACCTCCCCGATTGCTTTTAGTCTGTCACGGGTGCGCTTTTGGCCGGGAGTGGTTGGTTGTCTGTTTGCGTCAGTGTACTGTTGAACTGACTTGCAGAAGCAGGAGACTGGACGCAGGTTCCTTTTTGAAAAAGCAGAGACTGCTTTAAAGACGCGACTTCCATGGGGTGGACGCGACGTTTGGCCGGTTTGGGGGGACGCGGACTTTGGAGAGACGCATCTCTTGAAATGCAGACGCGATTTTCTGGGTGCATTTATGATGATGCTGATGGGGCATGTCCATCGAAGAGCCGCGTACTTTGGGGCGCGCACCTGTGCCATGTCATGATTACGCCGCCAGCTGGCCTGGGGAAACGGCGAGATTTCGCCTCTTGGCGCGCGGATCTCCCGGTTCATTAAATGAACTGCTCCACGTGTCAACTTCTGACTTGTGGCGGGGTCGCGACGCATGATCTTCCCTGTTCAAACAATGATTTGGCTCCACGCGTCAGGCAGCGATTCGCTGCAGCGTTTATTGGGCCAAACGCTGCGTATCTTCGCGAATCTCTGTGCCTATAAAAGGCAACAGTTAGAGACAGACACATCTTCTTCTCCGAACGCATTTGCTGAGAAAAGAGAGCTTCCCTCCTCTTGTTTGTTCATCTGTCCATCTTCGAACTCGGATTTTGAACATCGATGGCTCCCAAGACGAAACCGACTGCATCATCCTCAAGGGCGACCGTCGCCGAGGCTGAGAGAGATGCTTCCTCTGCGCAGGAGGGTGTTTTCCGAGGTAAAAATGTACCTTCGGCGTGGGTTCCGCCATTAAAATATGTTCATAGAACCCTAAGAACCTTAACACAAGATCGTGTTTGATTCTCGGACGCTGTCCTTGAGATGATAACCGGGGCGCGGGCCTGATGATCCGACGCTGGTGAACTCTGCATTCTGGATCCTCCACTTAGAACATTTCTAATTGTGAAGGTCTCTGGACGCGATTTGCAGAACGCGGATTTGATCCATGCGTTCTGTGCCGCGTTTTGTGCCATCAGGCGCCGATTTGATGAATCTGGCGTCTGAGTCCAAGCACTTTGAAATTTCACAAGTCTTGGTTTGCAGAACGCGGATTTGATCCTTGCGATCTGTGTCTTCAACCGCCGATTTTGTAGAATCTGGCGTTTGAGTCCAAGTACTTAGAATTTTCATAAGTCTTGGTTTGCGGAACGCGGCTTTGCAGGTCTGGACGCGGGTTCGAAAAATTCCTGCGTCCAGTATCTCTTCTGCGTTTAATGTGATCTGACTCAAGATTTTAGGAGATCTTTGCTCGTCAGGTCTTCACTGTCGATTGGGATTCCGAGTCATCCGTTGATTCCCAAGGCAGTTATCCACGCGTCAACTCCTCATTGGACTCAGGAGTTACTGCCCTTAAATGCAAAACCGATGCGGGCGTTGAAAAACGGCGCTTGCGACGGTTCCAAAGCGGCGTTCCACGCGTCAATCCTTCACTGGGCTTTGACAATCGTGTGTGACGGTTCCAATTAACGCCTCATTAATGGTAGTTATTAGGGCCTGCCTATAAATAGGGTGCGCTCCCCTTCTATAATCCAAGCTTGGATTATTTCTCTTTGGATTGCTCTGAGAAGTCCCACCTTCTTCAAAAAAGAGGGTCTTGATAGGGATTCCGTCTCCATGGATGAAGGTAATTCCGAGGATGAAGATGACCCAGAGCTCTCACGCTTCAGTTTGGTCTCTTCAAGAAGAACCCCCTCTCGGATCATCTTGGACGCCTGCGTTTGGGTGCAGAGAGGCCAACTCTGGCCAGAGGTTTCTGCTGGTATATCCCCCGATGATGTGTATAGCCTGAACTTTGGCATAACCGTCTGAATGAAGTCCCGGTGCATTCCTTCTCTGGAATTTGTGCCAGTGACTTGACTTCTCTGAACGCGGGCACTTGACGCTGGCTTTGCCCATTGCGTTTCATGGCCACTGCCTTGGCGCGTTTCAGACCTGAATCTTGCAACTCCTGTTCACCCAACAGAGAGATGGCAATTTTTGGCGTTCTGAAAATTCTTTGCGTCTGGTGCATTAGGCGCGGGTACAAACTGAGGCCGCGTTTGAATCTTATACGTGGCGCAGTTTGACTCGCGTCTGTTTGACTGTGCGGGTTATTCCCGCGTCTGAAGTCTTGAATGGCTGCCGCGTTCTATTACTCAGTTTCCTTTATAAAATGTACTGAGTTCCAGATTTTCTGACTCTCTTTTTATTCTTTGCAGGTAGGCTTGCTCGTCCTTTTTCAGGTTCGCTGGGCCCCAGAAAGAATATACCGGCTGGCGAACTTGTTCCATGTTCGTTTGTGAGAGATTAAATTATGGTCCTCGTCGTTTGTGAGAGATTAAATTATATCTCTGACGAGGACCCAACCCTCGCCAAGGTCTCTTCAGATCTGGTGCAAGAGACGGATAGGCTGAGTATCGGCGAGGGTGGTCCGGCGGTTGCGGCGGCGGATGAGATCCTCTTCCTCTCCCTACCCCAGAAGTGACATCAAGGACATTCCGTTAGATGGCCTGCTGGAGGAAAGGGATGGTGATGAATGCAGGACTTTCTGCTGCCGCTGGACCTAGTGGAGGGTAGCATCCTTTGTGATGACTCCTAAACTTCCTCTCTCACCCCAGGAGTGACTCCATGTTCGTTGGATGGTCTGCTAGGGAAAGAGACGCGCCTGAACGAAGGGTTGCAGGACCTTCTGTTGCCACCGGACCTCAAGAACACCATTGCTCTTAGCTTACTCAGCTAGGGCGCTTTCGACTTTTGCGTCATTGCCATGGCGCAATCGGTTCCAATTGTACACCTGGAATCAGATGCGGTTTCAAGGAGTGAGTACGGCCTCTGAGAGAGAGAGGGACTTCTTTGTACTCCTTAATTGTAACACTCAATCTTATTGTATAAGAGAGCATTTTGTATCACTTTCATATGCTTGAATATCAAAAAAAGTGACACTTTTCTTTTTGCCTCTTTCTGTTGTCTTGAATGTTTTGTTTTAGAAGCAAAAGAATGATTTTGGTGGACCCGCCACTTTATAAAAGAAAGTGACAAGTAGAGTGTGTACCCCCAGAGAAGGTGAACTTTTATCAAGGATTTGGGATTAACTTGATTTAAGATCAGCTGGGGATTTTGATGGAAGCATTGTTTATCGGTGTAATGTTAACCAACAATGCCTCAAAAATGAATTTGATACTCGGTTGGGGAGAATATCAAATGAAACTAGACTCGTGGGGAATCTAGTAAGATTTTTACCGCTAGAGGAGTGATATTAACTTAACGGTTTAGAAGTAATCTTGTCAGAAGTGTAATATTAACTTGACAAGGACGTGAGTTAGAGGTGTGATGTTAACCTAACTCATCAGCATCTCAGTTTTATTTGGGAAAACTGAGGGCGTCACTGTCATAGGTGTGATGTTTAACTTAACAGTGATAGTAATGCTAGAGGTGTAATGTTGAACTTGGCATTGGTCGTCTCGGCTAAAGAAGAGTCGAGGAAAGGTCATAGCCATAGGTGTATTGTTGAACTTAGCAATGACTCGGATGCTAGAAGTGTAGTGTTAACTTGGCATCGTCCGTCTCGGCTTGGACAAGGAAGTCGAGGAAAGGTCATAGCCATAGGTGTATTGTTGAACTTAGCAATGACTCGGATGCTAGAAGTGTAGTGTTAATGGCATCGTCCATTTCAGCTTCGATATGGAAGTCTGAAGAAAGGTAACTGTCAGAGGTGTGATATTAACTTGACAGACACTCGATGTACCGCTTAGAGGTATAATGTTAACTTAAACAGTAGTTTGTCAGAGGTGTGATATTAACTTGACAAGAATTTGCTTGCGATAGGAGCAATTTGAGGACCTGTCATTCTATTGATGAGAATTGACAAGTAGAATTTGAAGTGCCAGAGGTATAGTGTTAACTTGGCAAATTTGAGAGTTTGTTACTCTATGCAGAGTTAACAAGCCAGGTTTGTACTCGACGAGGAGTATTCATTACCAGAGGTATAGTGTTAACATAGTAATGATTGCATTTTGTGGTCCTACCATTCTATGGATGAGAATTGGTAAGGGATTTTGGAGGGAAGAGTGGAATCAAGTCCACTTAGGATTTTTAGCAAACCCTCAGCTATCAACGGATTTGAGGTGCCTTTACAACTACCGTTTGGGTTGGGCTAGCCATGCTATCCCCTCAGCATGATAAGTTGTCGAGGACTTATGTTGGGCTTAAAAGCCAACATTTTCCTCTATCCTTAGCCGTCGGAGGCGTTGGATGTTTTTGATCAGAGGTGTATTTTTTAACTTGATCGGCAGGATTTTTAGCAAACCCTCAGCTATCAACGGATTTGAGGTGCCTTTACCAACTACCGTTTGAGTTGGGCTAGCCATGCTATTCCCCTCAGCATGATAAGTTGTCGAGGACTTATGTTGGGCTTAAAAGCCAACATTTTCCTCTATCCTTAGCCGTCGGAGGCGTTGGATGTTTTTGATCAGAGGTGTATTTTTAACTTGATCGGTGGAAGAATGCCATCTAGGGATAGTATTTCTTCAGGAATTTGCCATTGATTGGCATCATGAGTGTATCGCCATTTGAGGTTATGAGGCGATACGATCCATTCGAGTAGACTGACTCTACTACAAATGGCCCTCCCATTTGGGTTGGAATTTTCCTTTCGTCTTGTGTGTCATGACCATGGGTCTTCGGACGGCTAAGACGAGGTCGCCCTTCTTGAAAGTTTGCGATTTGACTTTCTTGTTGAAGGCTCTGGTGATACGAGCTTGATAAAGCTCGATTTGTTGTGTTGGCCTGCAGACGCTTGTCGTCCAAGGCTTCCAATTCTTGGAGTCACTGTCGATGCTTCTCCTCTGTTGTCATCTCCGCTGTCAAGGCGACGCGAAGAGATGGAATTTGGATTTCCAGTGGAAGGACGGCTTCGCATCCGTACACCAAGGAAAATGGCGTGGCTTTAGTTGGGGTTCGCACAGTCGTGCGATAGGCCCATAAGCATTCGCCCAACTTATCGTCCCAGTCTCGTTGACTTTTCGAGACGAATTTCTTGAGAAGCTTGCCAATAGTCTTATTGAAAGCTTCTGCGAGGCCGTTAGCGGGCGGATAGTATGCCGTTGATGACACACTCTGGATTCTGAACTTGGCGCAGAATCTCTGAAAAGCCTGGCTGATGAACTGGGGTCCATTGTCACGGACAATCCGCCGAGGCACACCGAAGCGGTAAATAACGTGATGTTTCACGAACTTGATCACGTTAGATGATTTTACCTCCTTCAAAGGGATAGCTTCGGCCCACTTTGAGAAGTAATCGGTTATCGCTAGGATGAACCGATGTCCCTTTGATGATGGTGGGCTGATAGGACCAACCACGTCCATCCCCCACATTTCGAACGGCCAGGTAGAGGTCGTAGAGTGGAGGTATCCTGGTGCTTGATGGATGAAATCGCCATGTATTTGACAGGCGTGACATCTTTTGGCATAGGCAACAGCATCGGCAACCATCTTGGGCCAGTAGTAACCCAATCTTTGGAGTCGGTTTGCCAGCTTCGGGCCAGGTTGATGAGCTCCACACGTACCATCGTGGGCTTCTTTCAACACTTCGTGGGCTTCTTTTGATGAGAGGCACCGGAGCAGGATCCCGTCATGCGATCTACGATACAATGTTCGCGAAATCGCATTGTAGTAGAATTTGGAGGCTTTCCTTCGGATGGCAGCCGCCTCCCTGGTGTCTTCGGGCAAGATGCCGTACAAGACAAAATCAATGTAGGGGAATCGCCAGTCTTTAAGCTCTGGATCGGTCGACACTTCAAGTGTTTCCTTACAGCGACGATCTCCTGTTGACCTCTGGTAATCTCCGAGGGGACTTTTTGGGCAGTATAGGTCGTGGCTATAGACGAATACCTTCTCCATTGCTCCAACTGGAAGAGCTAAGGAGGCAGCAAGGGATGCAAGTGCATCTGCATGCGCATTTTGCTTGCGCGGTACATGGTCGATGTAGAAGTTTGAAAACCTCTCGGCCATGTGGATTGTCGCGTTGTACTAGGGTACTAGATCTTCATGCCTGACCTCATACTCTCCGCGAACTTGGCTGACGATGAGTTTGGAGTCACCGTACGCCTCGAGATTTTTAACGCCAATCTCATCGGCGAATTGCATCCCAATCAAAAGAGCGTTGTATTCCGCCACATTGTTGGAGCAGGGCTCGGTTAACGAGATAGCTCGGGGAATCACATAAATTTGTGGGGAGACGAGTACTACTCCTACCCCCGCAACTGCGTGTCCCTTGGGCTTGTTCTTGATGCACCATCAAAGAAAAGTTGCCATACTTGTCCTTCGAACAATGTCTGGGTCAGGCAGGCTTCGGCGACCTCGTCTGGGAGATCCTCGTAGAGTTTAGCTGCCCTCGGATCTGGGTGTTCGGCTAAGAAGTCCGCCACCGCTTGTCCTTTAATGGCTTTTTGGGGTAGGAAGTGCATCTCGTATTGAGAGAGCAATATAGCCCATTTCGCCAGTCGGCCGTTCAATGATGAAGGCTTTGTCATGAGTAACCTCAGGGGGTTGACTTTGGATATGACATTTATGGTTTGGCCCACCAGATAGTGTCGCATTTTCTGAATAGCGAACACCAGTGCCAAACATTCCTTCTCGATCGGGTTGTACCGATGTTCGGCTCCGATCATCGTTCTACTTAGGTAGTAGATTGCTTGTTCTCGCCCTTGGTCATCATTCTGAGCTAGTAGAGCTCCCAAAGAATGATCCATTGATCGGACGTACACCAGGAAAGGCTTTCCGGATACCGGAGCTGCAAGGACTGGTGGTTGGGTGAGGTAGTGTTTGATCTCCTCAAACGCTTTTCGACAAGCGTCGTCCCAAATGAATGAAACACCCTTTTTCATCAGCTTGGCGAAGGGTTGGCATCTCCCGGAAAGGTTTGATATGAACCTGCGGATGTACGCCAATCGTCCTTGTAATCCCCTGAGCTCCTTGAGGCTTCTGGGGGGTTGCATCTCTTGGATAGCGCGGACTTTCTCTGGATCCAAATGGATTCCTGTGGAAGTCACAACAAACCCTAGGAATTTGCCACTGGCTACCCCCAGGAAGGACTTGGTGGGGTTCATCTTCAATTGATGAGCCCGCATGATGTCGAAGACCACCTTCAGATCAGCTATGTGATCTCCTTTAATGCGACTTTTCACCGCGATGTCGTCGACATAACATTCCACCGTTTTGCGTATCTGCTGATGGAAAATGGCATTCATGGCCCTTTGGTAGGTTGCCCCCGCATTCTTTAGACCGAAGGGCATGACGGTGTAGCAATATACCCCTAGAGGTGTCCTGAAGGAGGTGTGCTTTTCGTCATCGGGATACATCTTGATTTGATTGTATCCTGAGAATCCGTCCATAAAGGACATTCGCTCGAATCCACAAGTGTTGTCAATCATGACATCCGATTGGCAATGGGAATTCGTCTTTGGGGCAGGCCTCGTTTAGATCGCAGAAGTCGATGCAGATCCGGATCTTCCCGTTCTTCTTGGCAACGGGTACGATGTTGGCTACCCAATCGGGATGCTGTTCCTCCCTGATAAAGCCGGAGTCAATAAGCTTCCTGACTTCTGATTGGATTGCCTCCATTATTCGGGACGGAACCGTCGCTGCTGTTGTTTGACAGGTTTTACATCCGGATTGATGTTGAGGCGGTGCATAGCCACTTGAGGATCAAGTCCAGGCATGTCCTCGTAATTCCAGGCGAAGACGTCTATATACTCTTGTACAAGAGATATAAGATCCTTCTTCTCCGAAGGTGACAGGCCGTCACTTATGAAGATGGGTTTAGGATTGGCTTCATCTCCTAGGTTGACTTGAACAACCTTGTCTTCTGTGGGTGGCTCACGCTGTTCAAAGCGGATATCCCAAAGAGCATTCAAATGTTTGATCCAAGGGTCTGTATCAGATTGGATCATTTCTTCATCTTCATCCTCCATATGGCTTGTCGAAACCATGTTACTGAAAGCCCTTTGAAGATGTTGCCGACACTGACATCTGATTCCCACGACGACGTGTCTGATGAGCAGTCATGACTTGACAGTCTCTCCGAATCAGAGGCTGATGGCACTGGAGTTGATATATAGCCCAACCCCCGGCGCGTCTGATGATAGTAATCAGGGGTTTTCCCTTTCGGTACAAAGGACCGAAGCAGTGTTCTTCTTCCTTTTCCGAAGTTCAACCCAGGCCTGTTGGTTAGATCATACCCCATGCGCTTCATCATCTTGAGCGTTTTCGGTTCATAATGATCGAACTGAGGGGATTCATCCTCACCTTCCGATTCTTCGTGGGGCATTGGTTCAGACGCGATTCGCCCAAAAAGTATTGGTCTTTGGCCTTTTCGTCTGGCTGGAACCATGAATACAGACTCTTGCGCGTCTCCATTATCCTGGTACGTCCCGAAGGATGATTTTATTGGTACATGCAATGATGTCAAAGCATCCATTGCCGACCAGACATCCTCATCTACGTCGGTACTAGTATCCGACGGTATTGAATCAGACTCACACGCAGGGAAATACGCGAAATCTAAATCTTCATTAATATACCAACCGCCTGCATCGTCGGTGGTATCAACATCGAGCTTATTAGTGCTCTTTACAAGTGGTTCCAACTCCCACGGACACTCTTCTTTCTCTGGCTCAATGTCAGCTTCATTACCAGAGTCTGGCTCCTCTGGTTGTGGGGTTTCATTAGTCTCCTCCGGATCCTGATATAAGAGGGACTCCGTGAAATAATTTTCAACCCCTTTAAACGGATGCCTTTCGGCAATCAACGTTCGGACCTGTCCACTCTCGTCAATGTATTTCATGACTTGGTGGAGGGTAGAGGGAACGATGGAATTGCGGTGAATCCATGGTCGTCCCAGCAACAGGTTGTAGGAAGTGTCCGCGTCAATGACGTAACACGTCACTTCCGACTTGAGGCTCCCGATCTGGCATTTGAGCTTGATCTTCCCCATCGGGCGGGAGCTGTTGGCATTGAACCCGTAAATAGTTGTCTGGGTAGGGCTCAGACGATGGGTAGGAATGCCTAGAAACTGCATAACCCGGCGAGGTATGATGCTTAGCGCAGACCCTGGGTCTACCTGGATGCGGTTCACCTCGGATGACCCAATATACCCTGTGAAGTATAGGGGTCGGTCATGCTTCCCTTTAACCTGCATGTCATCTGTTGTGAAGGTGATGCAGGGAGCATTTGGAGAGGTGTGGAGGCAATCCTCTACATCTTCCTCCCTTGGCACGCGGGTCATAAAGACCTCAGCATTTGCCAAAGCTTCTTGTAGAGCCTCTCTGGTTGACTTTGATAGCCTCAGGAGCTCATACAAGGTAATGCGTGCCGGGATGTTGGCTAATTGAGCCAAGACATTAAAACTGTAAGGTGTCGAGGATCCTTCCGTTACACCTTTCGCAAGAACTCGAGAAAACTGAGTTTCTTTCTGTTTCTCCCCAGGCTGTTTAGAGGAGGGCTTTGCTGGCTCTGCAGCTGGTTGTGGAGGAGCTATGGCTGTCTCGCCATACTGTTTCAGGTATGCCTGCCCCGAACGGGTTCCTGCCGTTGGTGGGTTGGGTTCCGCGGCCAGGACTATTGTCTCCTCTTCCGAGTCAGTCAGCGAGGGAACCTCAGTATCTGCTTCTCGGGAGGAAGCGCATATCACATGGCAAGATGAAGCCTTCCCTTTGCCTTTGGACTTCCTATTGGTCACAGTCGTCCATTGTTGTTCGTCGACGAGGTCAGGGTGGACCCACATGATTTCCCCTCGAGGTGTAGGGACGGGTACCAAGCCTTTCTCCCGCTGCTGATGAGGGTCTGTGTTGACCACCCTCAGTTCTCCTTTCGGGACAGAGATCACCCCACGGGTGTCGGGGGTCGTGTCCCAAACTGGAGAATCGACGTCATGTTGGCCGTCATCTTCTTCTGCTCCGGTCGGAGTTTTAATACCTCCGCGTCAATCAGAGCTTGAAGGATGTCCTTAAAGACGTAGCAGCTTTTGGTAGGATGTCCGAGCATCCTGTGGTATAAGCAGTAGGTGGGATTGTCGGTCTTGCCGACTTCCTCCGGGCGCCTAATTTCAGGGAGCTTCAGTCGATTGCTCTTGTTGAGTAGCTTGAAGAGCGAATCGACGTGTTCCTCTTTGAAGGAATACTGCTTGTTGGGACGTGGCTGGCTTGAAGAGCTACTTGCCCTGCCTGTTTGAGGTTTGGTGGGAGATTTGGTCTCCGTCGCCAAATTATCCTTCCGCTTCGTCTGGAGGGAGGTGTCTGGTGCACGCCTGACTCGCAATGGCATCCAGAGAGCATCTGGATGAGCTGTTGACAGCAGCATGGAGAAGTGGCCTGATTGGCACTCCTTTTCCTTGTCAAATAATCCCTCAGATCCGTGGGGAGAGGGATTAAATAGACTAGCCTCGCGACGTGGAAGACGGGAGGAAGTCATGCGCTGTGCTGTCTGGACACAGGTTTCAGAAACGCGGCTGTCGCGTCGCGGCTGCGTCACGCGCGTCTGGCGTCTCTGTTGATATAAGACGCGACTTTCGCGTTGCTGTCTGCTGCGTTGGAGCAGGGAGACTTGGGAGAGAGTGGGCTGCTGGGCCCCACGCCTATGGGCGCGTGCTTCCTGCGTTTGACGAGACGCAGAAGCTTCGCTTTGGCGTTTGGCAAGTTGGTCTTCAGAAGGCTCAACTTGGGGAGTCTCGCGTTTGGGTCGCCAAACGCGGATCTCTCGCACTGGACGAGGTGCGGGCAAGGCATCGGATCGTACGCTGCGTCCAACTCCAGTCAGAAAACCAACGGTTCCAACTGAGTGTTGACGCGCGCGTCTTCTCTGTCGACGCTCGGCATTCCGATTGCGTCGTGGAGGAAGAGAGAAGCCAACAACTTCCTGGTTTGTAGAACCAGGGGTGTTTGCCACGCGGGTCTCCTGAGAGACGCTGACGCGGGCGTTCTGTGCGACACGGTCGATCGCACCAGTAGATGTGCCGGGGACCACGCGGGCCTTCAGAGAGGCGTTGGCGCGTGTGTTCTGCGCGACGCGGTTGATCGCAGCAGAGGTGTCTGAGGTTACGCGGGCCTTCTGGGAGGCGTCGGCGCGTGAACCAAACTTGGCACAGTGGGCAGCAGGAGCACCCGACAGAGCCTCAGATTGGGCTTCAGGGGGCTGTCCACTTGAGACCCTGCGGCAGACGCGGGTCTTTGGGCTCTTGGAGCCAGAAGAGAGGAACTCTTCATACTTCGCCTGGTCGAACTCTACGACGAGTGATTCGACCATTTTCCCCTTACGGAGAACGTCATCTTGCACCACGGTGCGCTCATCAGTAACGAAGGTAGTCCCCAGCGGAGTCGCCATCTCTGTTTGCGCCGGAAAAGAAAGAGGGAATTGTTGTAAAGATTTCTTTGAATCAGATGAAAAGATTACAACAAGACTTTTCCTTCCAGTTACAAGGGAGGGAGGATGTTGAAGCTTGAATCCCCCCTTTGTTTAATGCTGGGTTCTTCGTGTGGCGGTGGAGAGTGAATCTTGTTCTCCGTTGACCAGATGACCGTCCTGGACCGTCGGGGGTCTTCTCTTCGGTCGATAGAAAGAGTAACTCAGCCGTCTACCAAAACTCTCAAAGAGGAGGTAGGCGAAGAGCGGCTAGTACTCAGTAAGCTCGCTGAAGAGTCTCCTCCCTCTGTCTGTTGCTGAAGTTGTGCTTCCCTCTTGATGATCCTCTTGCCTGGATTTGATCTTGATGATGCCTTGACCTTCTTAATTCTCGACTTCTCCAAAGCTTCGATCCCCTCTTCATAGCAAACAAGGCTATTTATAGGGTCTCAGGGGGTGAAGGTGCCTCCTGAAAACGCTCCCGAATGAGGGGCCACTACCCGCTACATGCGCGGTGACTGGCCCCGCAATCAGGGCAGTTGCAACTGAGACGCGGGCGTTGAGCCAAACGCGCCTTGAAGTTTGAGATGCGGGCGTCGAGCCAAACGCGCCTTAATGCTGAGACGCGGGCTTCGGGCCTTCACGTCTGGACGCTGAGGCGCGGGCGTCGGGCCGACGCGCCTTGATGCTGAGACGCGGGCTTCGGGCCGACGCGTCTGGACGTTGAGACGCGGGTGTAGAGCCAACGCGTCTTAATGCTGAGACGCGGGCATCGATTCCTCGCGTCTAAAGCTTGAAACTCTGCTTCCTTAATGGCTTGTCTGTTTAGTCATTTTTAGACAGCCTACA
>JAVJIF010030649.1:0-112445 GCA_038442645.1 Agave tequilana
TGCGCCGGAAAAAGAAAGAGGGAATTGTTGTAAAGATTTCTTTGAATCAGATGAAAAGATTACAACAAGACTTTTCCTTCCAGTTACAAGGGAGGGAGGATGTTGAAGCTTGAATCCCCCCTTTGTTTAATGCTGGGTTCTTCGTGTGGCGGTGGAGAGTGAATCTTGTTCTCCGTTGACCAGATGACCGTCCTGGACCGTCGGGGGCCTTCTCTTCGGTCGGTAGAAAGAGTAACTCAGCTCCGTCTACCAAAACTCTCAAAGAGGAGGTAGGCGAAGAGCGGCTAGTACTCAGTAAGCTCGCTGAAGAGTCTCCTCCCCCTCTGTCTGTTGCTGAAGTTGTGCTTCCTCTTGATGATCCTCTTGCCTGGATTTGATCGATCTTGATGATGCCTTGACCTTCTTAATTCTCCACTTCTCCAAAGCTTCGATCCCCTCTTCATAGCAAACAAGGCTATTTATAGGGGTCTCAGGGGGTGAAGGTGCCTCCTGAAAACGCTCCCGAATGAGGGGCCACTACCCGCTACATGCGCGGTGACTGGCCCCGCAATCAGGGCAGTTGCAACTGAGACGCGGGCGTTGAGCCAACGCGCCTTGAAGTTTGAGACGCGGGCGTCGAGCCAAACACGCCTTAATGCTGAGACGCGGGCTTCGGGCCTTCACGTCTGGACGCTGAGGCGCGGGCGTCGGGCCGACGCGCCTTGATGCTGAGACGCGGGCTTCGGGCCGACGCGTCTGGACGTTGAGACGCGGGTGTAGAGCCAACGCGTCTTAATGCTGAGACGCGGGCATCGATTTCTCGCGTCTAGAGCTTGAAACTCTGCTTCCTTAATGGCTTGTCTGTTTAGTCATTTTTAGACAGCCTACAGAACCCCCTCCAAAGTTTCTGATATTCCGCAGTTGAATGGGACGGATTTTGAATACTTTGGATCTTAGCCGTGTTCGCCTTTATGACTGGACTGTTGATGCTTCGGGCTTGATCTTATCTGGAATTGGTCTTCGTGAGTGTACTGTTGAACTCTTTGAAGCCGTCAGAGTTGATCGTGTTGAGTGTCTAGATACACAGTCTAGACCTCCCCGATTGCTTTTAGTCTGTCACGGGTGCGCTTTTGGCCGGGAGTGGTTGTTGTCTGTTTGCGTCAGTGTACTGTTGAACTGACTTGCAGAAGCAGGAGACTGGACGCAGGTTCCTTTTTGAAAAAGCAGAGACTGCTTTAAAGACGCGACTTCCATGGGGTGGACGCGACGTTTGGCCCGTTTGGGGGGACGCGGACTTTGGAGAGACGCATCTCTTAAATGCAGATGCGATTTTCTGGGTGCATTTATGATGATGCTGATGGGGCATGTCCATCGAAGAGCCGCGTACTTTGGGCGCGCACCTGTGCCATGTCATGATTACGCCGCCAGCTGGCCTGGGAAACGGCGAGATTTCGCCTCTTGGCGCGCGGATCTCCCGGTTCATTAAATGAACTGCTCCACGTGTCAACTTCTGACTTGTAGCGGGGTCGCGACGCATGATCTTCCCTGTTCAACAATGATTTGGCTCCACGCGTCAGGCAGCGATTCGCTGCAGCGTTTATTGGGCCAAACGCTGCGTATCTTCGCGAATCTCTGTGCCTATAAAAGGCAACAGTTAGAGACAGACACATCTTCTTCTCCGAACGCATTTGCTGAGAAAAGAGAGCTTCCCTCCTCTTGTCTGTCCATCTCCGAACTCGGATTTCTCAACATCGATGGCTCCCAAGACGAAACCGACTGCATCATCCTCAAGGGCGACCGTCGCCGAGGCTGAGAGAGATGCTTCCTCTGCGCAGGAGGGTGTTTTCCTGAGGTAAAAATGCACCTTCGGCGTGGGTTCCGCCATTAAAACATGTTCATAGAACCCTAAGAACCTTTAACACAAGATCGTGTTTGATTCTCGGACGCTGTCCTTGGGATGATAACCGGGGCGCGGGCCTGATGATCCGACGCTGGTGAACTCTGTGCATTCTGGATCCTTCACTTAGAACATTTCTAATTGTGAAGGTCTCTGGACGCGATTTGAGAACGCGGATTTGATCCATGCGTTCTGTGCCGCGTTTTGTGCCATCAGGCGCCGATTTGATGAATCTGGCGTCTGAGTCCAAGCACTTTGAAATTTCACAAGTCTTGGTTTGCAGAACGCGGATTTGATCCTTGCGTTCTGTGTCTTCAACCGCCGATTTTGTAGAATCTGGCGTTTGAGTCCAAGTACTTGGAATTTTCATAAGTCTTGGTCTGCGGAACGCGGCTTTGCAGGTCTGGACGCGGGTTCGAAAATTCCTGCGTCCAGTATCTCTTCTGCGTTTTGGTGCAAGTTCGCAGGTCTGGACGCGGATGATAACTCCTGCGTCCAGTGTCTCGGCTGCGTTTTGAATTATGAACACTTAGCGTCTTCCCTTATTTTTGGCAAAGTATCTGACCAAGTGTCTTCTTCTTTTTGCAGTGCCGCATGTTTCAGGTTCACTTGCCAAGATGCACCATTTTGGCCGCGTGGGTGGTGCCGACCGGGGCTTGACCTTTGTGCAAAGAATGAGTGTCCCCGTGACTGCTGACCAGTTGCTGGATCGCAGGCTCTCTAATGTTAACAGGAGGACCTTTCGGGCACTTGACGCTGGCTTTGCCCATTGCGTTTCATGGCCACTGCCTTGGCGCGTTTCAGACCTGAATCTTGCAACTCCTGTTCACCCAACAGAGAGATGGCAATTTTTGGCGTTCTGAAATTCTTTGCGTCTGGTGCATTAGGCGCGGGTACAAACTGAGGCCGCGTTTGAATCTTATACGTGGCGCAGTTTGACTCGCGTCTGTTTGACTGTGCGGGTTATTCCCGCGTCTGAAGTCTTGAATGGCTGCCGCGTTCTGTTACTCAGTTTCCTTTATAAAAATGTACTGAGTTCCAGATTTTCTGACTCTCTTTTTATTCTTTGCAGGTTGGCTTGATGTCCTTTTTCAGGTTTGCTGGGCCCCAGAAAGAATATACCGGCTGGCGAACTTGCTCCACGTTCGTTTGTGAGAGATTAAATTATGGTCCTCGTCGTTTGTGAGAGATTAAATTTATCTCTGACGAGGACCCAACCCTCGCCAAGGTCTCTTCAGATCTGGTGCAAGAGACGGATAGGCTGAGTATCGGCGAGGGTGGTCCGGCGGTTGCGGCGGCGGATGAGATCCTCTTCCTCTCCCTACCCCAGAAGTGACATCAAGGACATTCCGTTAGATGGCCTGCTGGAGGAAAGGGATGGTGATGAATGCAGGACTTTCTGCTGCCGCTGGACCTAGTGGAGGGTAGCATCCTTTGTGATGACTCCTAAACTTCCTCTCTCACCCCAGGAGTGACTCCATGTTCGTTGGATGGTCTGCTAGGGAAAGAGACGCGCCTGAACGAAGGGTTGCAGGACCTTCTGTTGCCACCGGACCTCAAGAACACCATTGCTCTTAGCTTACTCAGCTAGGGCGCTTTCGACTTTTGCGTCATTGCCATGGCGCAATCGGTTCCAATTGTGCACCTGGATCAGATGCGGTTTCAAGGAGTGAGTACGGCCTCTGAGAGAGAGGGACTTCTTTGTACTCCTTAATTGTAACACTCATCTTATTGTATAAGAGAGCGTTTTGTATCACTTTCATATGCTTGAATATCAATAAAAGTGACACTTTTCTTTTTGCCTCTTTCTGTTGTCTTGAATGTTTTTTTTAGAAGCAAAAGAATGATTTTGGTGGACCCGCCACTTTATAAAAGAAAGTGACAAGTAGAGTGTGTACCCCCAGAGAAGGTGAACTTTTATCAAGGATTTGGGATTAACTTGATTTAAGATCAGCTGGGGTTTTGATGGAAGCATTGTTTATCGGTGTAATGTTAACCAACAATGCCTCCAAAATGAATTTGATACTCGGTGGGGAGAATATCAAATGAAACTAGACTCGTGGGGAATCTAGTGAGATTTTTACCGCTAGAGGTGTGATATTAACTTAACGGTTTAGAAGTAATCTTGTCAGAAGTGTAATATTAACTTGACAAGGACGTGAGTTAGAGGTGTGATATTAACCTAACTCATCAGCATCTCAGTTTTATTTGGGAAAACTGAGGGCGTCACTGTCATAGGTGTGATGTTTAACTTAACAGTGATAGTAATGCTAGAGGTGTAATGTTGAACTTGGCATTGGTCGTCTCGGCTTAAAGAAGTCGAGGAAAGGTCATAGCCATAGTGTATTGTTGAACTTAGCAATGACTCGGATGCTAGAAGTGTAGTGTTAACTTGGCATCGTCCGTCTCGGCTTGGACAAGGAAGTCGAGGAAAGGTCATAGCCATAGGTGTATTGTTGAACTTAGCAATGACTCGGATGCTAGAAGTGTAATGTTAACTTGGCATCGTCCATTTCAGCTTCGATATGGAAGTCTGAAGAAAGGTAACTGTCAGAGGTGTGATATTAACTTGACAGACACTCGATGTACCGCTTAGAGGTATAATGTTAACTTAACAGTAGTTTGTCAGAGGTGTGATATTAACTTGACAAGAATTTGCTTGCGATAGGAGCAATTTGAGGACTTGTCATTCTATTGATGAGAATTGACAAGTAGAATTTGAAGTGCCAGAGGTATAGTGTTAACTTGGCAAATTTGAGAGTTTGTTACTCTATGCAGAGTTAACAAGCCAGGTTTGTACTCGACGAGGAGTATTCATTACCAGAGGTATAGTGTTAACATAGTAATGATTGCATTTTGTGGTCCTACCATTCTATGGATGAGAATTGGTAAGGGATTTTTGGAGGGAAGAGTGGAATCAAGTCCACTTAGGATTTTTAGCAAACCCTCAGCTATCAACGGATTTGAGGTGCCTTTACCAACTACCGTTTGGGTTGGGCTAGCCATGCTATTCCCCTCAGCATGATAAGTTGTCGAGGACTTATGTTGGGCTTAAAAGCCAACATTTTCCTCTATCCTTAGCCGTCGGAGGCGTTGGATGTTTTTGATCAGAGGTGTATTTTTTAACTTGATCGGCAGGATTTTTAGCAAACCCTCAGCTATCAACGGATTTGAGGTGCCTTTACCAACTACCGTTTGGGTTGGGCTAGCCATGCTATTCCCCTCAGCATGATAAGTTGTCGAGGACTTATGTTGGGCTTAAAAGCCAACATTTTCCTCTATCCTTAGCCGTCGGAGGCGTTGGATGTTTTTGATCAGAGGTGTATTTTTTAACTTGATCGGCAGAAGAATGCCATCTAGGGATAGTATTTCTTCAGGAATTTGCCATTGATGGGCATCATGAGTGTATCGCCATTTGAGGTTATGAGGCGATACGATCCATTTGAGTAGACTGACTCTACCACAAACGGTCCTTCCCATTTGGGTTGGAATTTTCCTTTCGTCTTGTGTGTCATGACCATGGGTCTTCGGACGGCTAAGACGAGGTCGCCTTTCCTGAAAGTTCGCGATTTGACTTTCTTGTTGAAGGCTCTGGTGATACGAGCTTGATAAAGCTCGATTTGTTGTTGGGCCTGCAGACGCTTGTCGTCCAAGGCTTCCAATTCTTGGAGTCGCTGTCGATGCTTCTCCTCTGTTGTCATCTCCGCTGTCAAGGCGACGCGAAGAGATGGAATTTGGATTTCCAGTGGAAGGACGGCTTCGCATCCGTACACCAAGGAAAATGGCGTGGCTTTAGTTGGGGTTCGCACAGTCGTGCGATAGGCCCATAAGCATTCGCCCAACTTATCGTCCCAGTCTCGTTGACTTTCGAGACGAATTTCTTGAGAAGCTTGCCAATAGTCTTATTGAAAGCTTCTGCGAGGCCGTTAGCGGGCGGATAGTATGCCGTTGATGACACACTCTGGATTCTGAACTTGGCGCAGAATCTCTGAAAAGCCTGGCTGATGAACTGGGGTCCATTGTCATGGACAATCCGCCGAGGCACACCGAAGCGGTAAATAACGTGATGTTTCACGAACTTGATCACGTTAGATGATTTTACCTCCTTCAAAGGGATAGCTTCGGCCCACTTTGAGAAGTAATCGGTTATCGCTAGGATGAACCGATGTCCCTTTGATGATGGTGGGCTGATAGGACCAACCACGTCCATCCCCCACATTTCGAACGGCCAGGTAGAGGTCGTAGAGTGGAGGTATCCTGGTGCTTGATGGATGAAATCGCCATGTATTTGACAGGCGTGACATCTTTTGGCATAGGCAACAGCATCGGCAACCATCTTGGGCCAGTAGTAACCCAATCTTTGGAGTCGGTTTGCCAGCTTCGGGCCAGGTTGATGAGCTCCACACGTACCATCGTGGGCTTCTTTCAACACTTCGTGGGCTTCTTTTGATGAGAGGCACTGGAGCAGGATCCCGTCATGCGACTTGAAGAGCCACTTGCCCTGCCTGTTTGAGGTTGGTGGTGAGATTTGGTCTCCGTCGCCAAATTATCCTTCCGCTTCGTCTGGAGGGAGGTGTCTGGTGCACGCCTTGTCGACCTCTCTGGCCTGGGCTTGCCTTCTTCCGCTCTGACGCGGGCGACAATCTCCTCAGCCTGTTCACCTTGCTGGACTAATTGTTTCCAGGTGCGGCTTTCAGCAACTCCTATTTGAGCAAGGAGTGAGGTTTGGAGATTATGGCGACATGTTTCCACCAGGGTGGCCTGGGTCATGCCGCTTGGACATCGGAGTGCCATGTTCCGAAATCTTTCTACGAAAGACTTGACGGACTCTCCCTTTCGCTGTTTTGTAGCTAAAAGGGTAGGCATTGTGACTTCGGAGTCGTCTTCGAAGAAGCGTGTCAAGAACAGCTTCTCTAGATCCCCCCAGTTCTTGATAGAACCCTCCGGGAGCTTCATAAACCACTCAAAAGCCAACCCTTTCAGGGTGCCGATGAACAGTCGCGCCAGGATGGCGTCATTATCTACCACATTCCCGGTCTGGGATTTGAAGTAGTAGATGTGCTGGTTGGGTGACCCCTTCCCGTCGAATGCTTGGAGGGTTGGAGCCTTGAACTTAGGAGGGTATGGAACTAAGTCCCACTCAGCCGGATAGGGCCGGACCACTCCTGCTTCTTGGAGGTCCTTGCGATTGGCAAGGGCCTCGAGGCGTCGTTCCAATTGACTCACCCTCTTAGCATGAGTCTTCTCCTGGTCTTGGTCGCTTCTTGCCTGCGACGAGGGCTTGGACACATCCGAGGTAGATCGTCGTGTCTCGTCAGAAGATTCGGAGGGTGGGCTTCCTCCCTTTCTCCCTTTCCCCTTCGGTCGTCTAGGAGGAGATCTCGCTCTTTCTTCAAGCAATTTCTCAAGCATATGCTTAAGGGAGTCAATGGATCTCTGTTGAGAGGCGATTATATCCATCTGGTGCTTCTGCGTCTGTTCTAAACGCCTGGTCGTCTCCTCAGGAGTGTCGGCCATGTAGGCGGAAGCCTCCTTCTCGACGGAAGAGTTTGAAGCCTGCGACTCCACTATAGCGGAGTGAGAACCACCCATTCTAATGCCGCGGGCTAAGGCATTATAGTCAATTGGGGGAATGGCCCCTGTCCGGGTGCGAGTGTGTTGATACACCCCCTCCGGTTCAGAGTCAGATTCCTCTGAGTTGACCATTAGTTATTTTCCCTTGCTTCTGCTAGTCATGTTTGCAGTAAGCTCCGGGTATTCAACATCTGAGAAGGTTCTCTCTCCTGTGG
Source organism: Agave tequilana (assembly GCA_038442645.1). Classification (NCBI taxonomy): domain Eukaryota; kingdom Viridiplantae; phylum Streptophyta; class Magnoliopsida; order Asparagales; family Asparagaceae; genus Agave; species Agave tequilana. Next base: position 7,666 of record JAVJIF010030649.1, read on the forward strand.
GAGCGTCTTCTTTTGGCTGACGGGGGAAATCAGGGTCAGCTGTCGAATTAAAGACGGCTGGTGCACGCCTGACTCGCAATGGCATCCAGAGAGCATCTGGATGAGCTGTTGACAGCAGCATGGAGAAGTGGCCTGATTGGCACTCCTTTTCCTTGTCAATAATCCCTCAGATCCGTGGGAGAGGGATTAAATAGACTAGCCTCGCGACGTGGAAGACGGGAGGAAGTCATGCGCTGTGCTGTCTGGACACAGGTTTCAGAAACGCGGCTGTCGCGTCGCGGCTGCGTCACGCGCGTCTGGCGTCTCTGTTGATATAAGACGCGACTTTCACGTTGCTGTCTGCTGCGTTGGAGCAGGGAGACTTGGGAGAGAGTGGGCTGCTGGGCCCCACGCCTATGGGCGCGTGCTTCCTGCGTTTGACGAGACGCAGAAGCTTCGCTTTGGCGTTTGGCAAGTTGGTCTTCAGAAGGCTCAACTTGGGGAGTCTCGCGTTTGGGTCGCCAAACGCGGATCTCTCGCACTGGACGAGGTGCGGGCAAGGCATCGGATCGTACGCTGCGTCCAACCCCAGTCAGAAAACCAACGGTTCCAACTGAGTGTTGACGCGCGCGTCTTCTCTGTCGACGCTCGGCATTCCGATTGCGCCGTGGAGGAAGAGAGAAGCCAACAACTTCCTGGTTTGTAGAACCAGGGGTGTTTGCCACGCGGGTCTCCTGAGAGACGCTGACGCGGGCGTTCTGTGCGACACGGTCGATCGCACGAGTAGATGTGCCGGGGACCACGCGGGCCTTCAGAGAGGCGTTGGCGCGTGTGTTCTGCGCGACGCGGTTGATCGCAGCAGAGGTGTCTGAGGTTACGCGGGCCTTCTGGGAGGCGTCGGCGCGTGAACCAAACTTGGCACAGTGGGCAGCAGGAGCACCCGACAGAGCCTCAGATTGGGCTTCAGGGGCTGTCCACTTGAGACCCTGCGGCAGACGCGGGTCTTTGGGCTCTTGGAGCCAGAAGAGAGGAACTCTTCATACTTCGCCTGGTCGAACTCGACGACGAGTGATTCGACCATTTTCCCCTTACGGAGAACGTCATCTTGCACCACGGTGCGCTCGTCAGTAACGAAGGTAGTCCCCAGCGGAGTCGCCATCTCTTGTTTGCGCTGGAAAAAGAAAGAGGGAATTGTTGTAAAGATTTCTTTGAATCAGATGAAAAGATTACAACAAGACTTTTTCTTCCAGTTACAAGGGAGGGAGGATGTTGAAGCTTGAATCCCCCCTTTGTTTAATGCTGGGTTCTTCGTGTGGCGGTGGAGAGTGAATCTTGTTCTCCGTTGACCAGATGACCGTCCTGGACCGTCGGGGGCCTTCTCTTCGGTCGGTAGAAAGAGTAACTCAGCTCCGTCTACCAAAACTCTCAAAGAGGAGGTAGGCGAAGAGCGGCTAGTACTCAGTAAGCTCGCTGAAGAGTCTCCTCCCTCTGTCTGTTGCTGAAGTTGTGCTTCCCTCTTGATGATCCTCTTGCCTGGATTTGATCGATCTTGATGATGCCTTGACCTTCTTAATTCTCCACTTCTCCAAAGCTTCGATCCCCTCTTCATAGCAAACAAGGCTATTTATAGGGGTCTCAGGGGGTGAAGGTGCCTCCTGAAAACGCTCCCGAATGAGGGGCCACTACCCGCTACATGCGCGGTGACTGGCCCCGCAATCAGGGCAGTTGCAACTGAGACGCGGGCGTTGAGCCAAACGCGCCTTGAAGTTTGAGACGCGGGCGTCGAGCCAAACGCGCCTTAATGCTGAGACGCGGGCTTCGGGCCTTCACGTCTGGACGCTGAGGCGCGGGCGTCGGGCCGACGCGCCTTGATGCTGAGACGCGGGCTTCGGGCCGACGCGTCTGGACGTTGAGACGCGGGTGTAGAGCCAACGCGTCTTAATGCTGAGACGCGGGCATCGATTTCTCGCGTCTAGAGCTTGAAACTCTGCTTCCTTAATGGCTTATCTGTTTAGTCATTTTTAGACAGCCTACAAGCATCGGTAAGAATCATACCTAGGGTGACACAGGGTAATGATCAAGCAGATGAAGAAGATGCTGATGATGAAGAGGGTCAAGAACAGGTCATGGGTAATGTTCCTGACTCCACTGCAATTGGAAGACCAAGGAGAAATACTAGGAGACCAGGTTGGCTCACTACAGATATGGTCGTGGCTTATGCACTTTCGGTCGTTGAGGAGGCTATTCCGTCCACCTTCAGAGAAGCAGAAATCAGTTCAGAGTCAAAGATGTGGAGAGCAGCCATGGAAGAAGAGATGAAGTCTCTTTACAAGAACGACACTTGGGAACTCACAAGGTTGCCTAAAGGGAAGAAGGCGATAGGCTGTAAGTGGGTGTATGCAAAGAAGCAGGGATCTCTCTAAGAAGATTCGGTGCACTACAAGGTCAGATTGGTAGCAAAAGGCTATGCTCGAAGGGAAGGAATTGACTACAATAGCGTATTTTCTCCTGTTGTAAAGTATTCGTCAATTCGCATCTTATTGGCTTTGTTGGCACAATACGAGTTGGACCTTGATCAACTCGATGTAAAGACCGCCTTTCTCCATGGTGATCTAGATGAAGAGATCTACATGTCTCAGCCAATAGGGTTCAAGACTGCAGGGAGAGAAGATATGGTATGCAAGCTGAAGAAGTCGCTGTATGGGTTAAAACAGTCTCCTAGACAGTGGTACAAGCGGTTCGACAGCTTCATCAGAGAAAAGAAGTACACACGTAGCCACTATGACTCATGTGTGTATTACAACAGGCTAACGACAGGGGAGTATATCTATCTACTTCTGTATGTAGATGATATGCTTATTGTTTCAAGGTCTAGATCTGCAATTGATGCACTGAAGAGGGACTTATCTTCTGAGTTTGAGATGAAGAATCTTGGTGAAGCAAAGAAGGTGCTAGGCATAGAAATTACTCGAGACCGAAGGGTCGGCAGGGTGAGCTTGACACAAAAGGGGTATTTGCAAAAGGTTCTTCAGAGGTTCAACATCGGTAAGGATGTGAAGTCTGTAAGTACACCACTGGCTCCTCATTTCAAGTTATCTGCTATGATGTCTCCAAAAAATGTTGAAGAACGTGAGTACATGACTCACGTCCCATATGCTAGCGCAGTTGGTAGTCTTATGTATGCTATAGTGTCTACAAGACCAGATCTGTCACAAGCTGTCTCTATGGTCAGTAAGTATATGCATGATCCGGGACAGTGTCATTGGGAGGCAGTGAAGTGGATTCTGCGGTACATTAAGGTACCATTGATGTTGGTCTGGTATTTGAGAAGGATTCCACAGGGAAGCAGGATTGTATCAGATATGTTGATTCCGACTATGCTGGTGACCTTGACAAGCGCCGGTCTACAACGGGGTATGTCTTTACATTCTCTTAAGCACAGGTGAGTTGGCGCTCTATTCTACAGTCTACCGTCGCATTGTCTACTACAGAGGCCGAGTATATGGCCATGACGGAGGCTATGAAGGAGGCAATTTGGCTTCAAGGCTTGCTTGATGACTTGGGGGTGGATCAGGATCTTCTGAAGATCAACTGTTACAGTATGAGTGTTATTTATTTAGCTAAGAACCAGGTATATCATGCACGGACGAAGCACATCGATGTCAGGTTCCATTTTGTTTGGGAGATTCTTGATAAGGGTAATATTAAGCTGTTGAAGATTCGCACATCGGAGAATCCCGCCGACATGCTTACCAAGGTGGTGTCAGGAGTCAAGTTTGCACATTGTAAGGCTTTGCTCCACGTCCTTCATGTAGCATGAGCTTGTTGAAGCTCCTTTGGATGAATTACGGATTGCTTGATCCCTTGGGCAGGGTACGTAGGCAACCACACTGGTGCAGCCACTTTTGAGTCGATCGTTAGCATGTCAGTTCGGCTCAGATTTGGAGAAATCTTTGTAGGCTGTCTAAAAATCACCAAGACAAGCCACCAAAACACAGAGATCCAAGATCCAGGCGCAAGGCTAAATGTGACAATCAAGACGCGAGAGATAACCTGCGTCTCAGCATCAAGGCGCGTTGGCTCAACGCCCGCGTCTCAGCATCAAGGCGCGTTGGCTCAACGCCCGCGTCTCAGCATCAAGGTGCCCCCACCTTGGTTGTAACCACCCCGATTATGGCGCCATCCACCGCCCATGTAGCGGGAAAGTTGGCCCTCATCGTGGAGCACTTTTAGGGGGCACGATCACCCCTTAAAAACCCTATAAATAGTCCCGTCACTATTGAAGGAGGACGACAATTTATCGGGCAAGGGAGAGATTCCGAGAAAAAAAAAAGGAGAGATCATCGACAGAGAAAGAGAAGACCCTTCAGCGAGCTTACCGAGTACTAGCCGCTCTTCGCCTACCTCCTCTTCTAGAGTTTTGGTAGACGGAGCTGAGTTACTCCCTCTACCTGCCAAGGAGAAGATCCATCGACGGTCCAGAACGGTCATCTGGTCAACGGAGAACAAGATTCACTCTCCACCGCCACCAAAGAACCCAGCACTAAACAAAGGGGGAATTCAAGATTCAATATTCTCCCTCCCTTGTAACCGGAAGATTAAGCCGGCTGTAATTTTTCATCTGATTTAAGGAAACGTTACGCCAGCCCCCCTTTTCCGCGTCGAACAAGAAATGGCGACTCCGCTGGGGACTCTGTTTGTTACCGACGAACAAGCTGTGGCGCAGGATGATGTTCTCCGTAAGGGGAAAATGGTCGAAACGCTCGTTGTCGAGTTCGACCAGGCGAAGTATGAAGAGTACCTCTCTTCTGGCTCCAAGAGCCCAAAGACCCGCGTCTGCCGCAGGGTCTCAACTGAAAAGCTACCCAAGGCCCAATCTGAGGCTCTGCCGGGTGCCGATGCCCACTGTGCCAAGACAAATTCACGCGCCAACGCCTCCCAGAAGGCCCGCGTGACCTCAGGCACTGCTGTTGCGATCAACCACGTCGCACAGAACACACGCGCCAACGCCTCCCAGAAGGCCCGCGTGGTCCCAGGCACCACTGCTGCTGCGATCAACTGCGTCGCGCAGAATACCCGCGTCAACGTCTCCCAGGAGACCCGCGTGGTGAACACTCTTGGTTCTGTAAACCAGGAGGTTGTTGGTTTCTCCCCTCCTCCACGACGCAACCGGAATGCTGAGCGTCGACAGAGGAGACGCGCGCGTCAACTCCAAGTCGGAACCATTGGTTGTCCGACTGGGGGTGGACGCGGCGTACAATCTGATGCCCAGCCCGCACCTCGTCCAGTGCGTGAGATCCGCGTTTGGCGACCCAAACGCGAGACTCCTCAAGTTGAGTCCTCTGAGGACCAACTCGTCAAACGCCAGGGTGAAACCTCCGCGTCTTTTCAAACGCAGGAAGTACGCACTCGTAGGCGTGGGGCCCAGCAGCCCGCTCTCTCTCAAGCTACTCTGCCCAAACGCATCAGGCAGCAACGCGAGACTCGCATGCGCGTCATACAGCCGCGTCATGAGAACCGCGTCCCTGAAGTCTGCGTCCAGGCTGAACAGCACATGACTGTCTCCCGTCTTCGACGTTGCGAGACCAGTCTCTTTAATCCCCCTCCCACAGATTTGAGGGATTATTTGACAAGAAAAAGAAGTGCCAATCAAGACACTTCGTCATGCTGCTGTCAACAGCTCATCCATATGCTCTCTGGATGCCATTATGGATCAGGCATGCACCAGCAGTCCTTAATCAGACAGCTGACCCTGATTCCCCCGTCAGCCAAAAGAAGACGCTCCCACAGAAGGAGAACCTTTTCAGATGTTGAATACCCGGAGCTTACTGCAAATATGACTAGCAGAAGCAAGGGAAAACAACCAATGGTCAACTCAGAGGAATCTGACTCTGAGCCGGAAGGGGTGTATCAACACACTCGCACCCGGACGGGGGCCATTCCCCCAATTGACTATAATGCCTTAGCCCGCGGCATTAGAATGGGTGATTCTCACTCCGCTGTAGTGGAGTCGCAGGCTTCAAACTCTTCCGTCGAGAAGGAGGCTTCCGCCTACATGGCAGACACTCCTGAGGAGACGACCAGGCGTTTAGAGCAGACGCAGAAGCGCCAGATGGATATAATCGCCTCTCAACAAAGATCCATTGACTCCCTCAAGCATATGCTTGAGAAATTGCTCGAAGAAAGAGCGAGATCTCCTCCTAGACGGCCGAAGGGGAAAGGGAGGAAGCCCACCCTCCGAACCTTCCGACGAGACACGACGATCTACCTCGGATGTGTCCAAGCCCCCGTCGCAGGCAAGAAGCGACCAAGACCAGGAGAAGACTCATGCTAAGAGGATGAGTCAATTGGAACGACGCCTCGAGGCCCTTGCCAATCGCAAGGACCTCCAAGAAGCTGGAGTAGTCCGGCCCTATCCGGCTGAGTGGGACTTAGTTCCATACCCTCCTAAGTTCAAGGCTCCAACCCTCCAAGCATTCGACGGGAAGGGGTCACCCAACCAGCACATCTACTACTTCAAATCCCAGACCGGGAATGTAGTAGATAATGACACCATCCTGGCGCGACTGTTCATCGGCACCCTGAAAGGGTTGGCTTTTGAGTGGTTTATGAAGCTCCCGGAGGGTTCTATCAAGAACTGGGGGGATCTAGAGAAGCTGTTCTTGACACGCTTCTTCGAAGATGACTCCGAAGTCACGATGCCCACCCTTTTAGCTACCAAACAGCGGAGAGGGGAGTCCGTCAAATCTTTCGTGGAAAGATTTCGGAACACGGCACTCCGGTGCCCAAGCGGTATGACCCAGGCCACCCTGGTGGAAACATGCCGCCACAATCTCCAAACCTCACTCCTTGCTCAAATAGGAGTTGCTGAAAGTCGCACCTGGAAGCAGTTAGTCCAACAAGGTGAACAGGCTGAGGAGATTGTTGCCCGTGTCAGGGCAGAGGAAGGCAAGCTGCGGCCGAAAAGGTCGACAAGGCGTGCACCGGCACCAGACACCTCCCTCCAGACGAAGCGGAAGGATAATTTGGCGACGGAGACCAAATCTCCCACCAAACCTCAAACAGGCAGGGCAAGTGGCTCTTCAAGCCAGCCACGCCCTAACAAGCAGTATTCCTTCAAGGAGGAACACGTCGATTCGCTCTTCAAGCTACTCAACAAGAGCAATCGATTGAAGCTCCCTGAAATTAGGCGCCGGAGGAAGTCGGAAAGACCGACAATCCCAACTACTGCATGTACCACAGGATGTTGGGACATCCTACCAAAAGCTGCTACGTCTTCAAGGACATTCTTCAGGCTCTGATTGACGCGGAGGTGTTAAAACTCCGACCAGAGCAGAAGAAGGTGACGGCCAATGTGACGTCGGTTCTCCAGTTCGGGAGACAACCTCCAGCGCCTGCGGGGGTAACTCCTATTCCAAGGGGAGAATTAAGAGTGGTCAACATAGACCCTCACCAGCAACAGGAGAAGGGCTTGGTAGCCGTCCCTACACCTCAGGGGGAAACCATGTGGGTCCACCCTGACCTCGTCAACGAACAGCAGTGGACTACTGTGACCAACAGGAAGTCCAAAGGCAAGGCAAAAGCTTCGTCCTGCCATGTGGTATGTGCCTCCTCCCGAGAAGCAGAGGATGATGTTCCCTCACTGACCGACTCAGAGGAAGAAACGATAGTCTTGGCCGCAGAACCCAACCAACCAACGATGGGAACTCGCTCGGGTCAACCCTACTTGAAGCAGTACGGCGAAGTGGCGGTAAACCCTCCGCAACCGGCTGCAGAGCCAACTAGGCCCTCCACGAAGCCACCTGTGGAGAAACAGAAGGAGACTCGATTCTCTCGAGCCCTTCAAAGAGGCATCGTGGAAGGGTCTTCGGCACCTTACCGCTTTGATGTCCTGGCTCAGCTGGCCAACATTCCGGCACGCATTACCTTGTATGAACTTCTTAGACTATCAAAGTCGACCAGGGAAGCTCTGCAAGAAGCTCTGGCAAATGCTGAGGTCTTCATGACCCAGGTGCCGAAGGAGGAAGATGTAGAGGATTGCCTCCACGCTTCCCAGAATGCCCCCTGCATCACCTTCACGGCAGATGATATGCAGGTGAAAGGGAAGCATGATCGACCCCTGTACTTCACAGGTTACATCGGATCATCTGAGGTGAACCGCATTCAGGTAGATCCAGGGTCCGCATTGAGCATTATGCCCCGCCGAGTCATGCAACACCTCGGCATCCCTACCCACCGTCTGAGCCCTACACAGACGACCATCTACGGGTTCAACGCCAACGGCACCCGTCCGATGGGGAAGGTCAAGCTCAAGTGCCAAATTGGGAGCCTCAAGTCCGAGGTGACATGCTACGTCATCGATGCCGACACTTCTTACAATCTGCTGCTGGGACGACCATGGATCCACCGCAACTCCATCGTTCCCTCCACTCTTCACCAAGTCATGAAATACATTGACGCGAGTGGGAAGGTGCAAACGTTGGTTGCCGAAAGATATCCGTTCAAGGGAGTCGAGAATTATTTCACGGATTCCCTTTTATATCAGGATCCGGTGGATGAAACCCCGCAACTGGAGGCGCCAGACTCTGGTAATGAGGCTGACACTGAGCCCGAGCAAGAAAAGTGCCTGTGGGAGTTAGAACCACTTGTAAAGAGCACTAATAAGCTCGATGTTGATAATACCACCGACGATGCAGGCGGTTGGTATATTAATGAAAGTCTAAACTTTGAATATTTTTCTGCGTGTGCATCCGATTCAATACCGTCGGATACTACTACCGACGTAGACGATGACATCTGGTCGGCAATGGATGCTTTGACATCATTGCATGTACCAGTAAAATTATCTTTCGGGACATACCAGGATAATGGCGATGCGCAGGAATCTATATTCTTGGTTCCGGCAAGACGAAAAGGCCAAAGACCAATACTTTTCGGGCGAATCTCGTCTGAACCGATGCCCCGCGAAGAATCGGAAAGCGAGGAGGAATCCCCTCAGCTCGACCATTATGAATCGAAAGCGCTCAGAATAATGAAGCAAATGGGGTACGATCTAATCAACAAGCCCGGGTTGAACTTCGGCAAAGGAAGGAGGACGCTACTTCGATCCTTTGTGCCAAAAGGGAAGGCCCCCGATTATTATCATCGGACGCGCAGGGGGTTGGGCTATGTATCAACTCCAGTCCCATCAGCCTCTGATTCTCGAGAGTCGTCAAGTCACGATTGCTCTTCAGACACGTCATCGTGGGAGTCAGATGTCAGTGTCGGCAACATCTTCAAAGGGCTTTCAGTAAACATGGTTTCAACAGGCCATCTGGAAGATGAAGATGAAGAAATGATCCAACCTGATACAGATCCTTGGATCAAACATTTGAATGCTCTTTGGGATATCCGCTTTGAACAGCGTGAGCCACCCACAGATGACAAGGTTGTTCAGATCAACCTAGGAGATGAGGCCAACCCCAAGCCCATCTTCATAAGTGACGGCCTGTCGCCTCCAGAGAAGAAGGATCTAATATCTCTTGTACAAGAGTATATAGATGTCTTCGCCTGGAACTATGAGGACATGCCAGGGCTTGATCCACAAGTGGCCATGCACCGCCTCAACATCAATTCGGACGTAAAACCTGTCAAACAACAGCAGCGACGGTTCCGTCCCGAAATAATGGAAGCAATTGAATCAGAAGTTAGAAAGCTCATCGATTCTGGCTTCATCCGGGAAGAACAACATCCCGACTGGGTAGCCAACATCGTCCCCGTCGCCAAGAAGAATGGGAAGATCCGGATCTGCATCGACTTCCGTGATCTAAACGAGGCCTGCCCCAAAGACGAATTCCCATTGCCAATCACAGATGTCATGATTGACAATACTTGTGGATTCGAGCGAATGTCCTTTATGGACGGGTTCTCAGGATATAATCAAATCAAGATATATCCCGATGACGAAAAGCATACCTCCTTCAGGACTCCTCTAGGGGTATATTGCTACACCGTCATGCCCTTCGGACTGAAAAATGCAGGGGCAACATACCAAAGGGCCATGAACGCCATTTTCCATCAGCAAATGCGGAAAACGGTGGAATGCTATGTCGATGACATCGCGGTGAAAAGTCGCACTAAAGGCGATCACATAGCAGATCTGAAGGTGGTCTTCGACATCATGCGGGCTCATCAATTGAAGATGAACCCCACCAAATCCTTCCTGGGGGTAGCCAGTGGCAAATTCCTAGGATTTGTTGTGACTTCCACAGGAATCCATCTGGATCCAGAGAAAGTCCGCGCTATCCAAGAGATGCAACCCCCCAGAAGCCTCAAGGAGCTCAGGGGATTACAAGGACGATTGGCGTACATCCGCAGGTTCATATCAAACCTTTCCGGGAGATGCCAACCCTTCACCAAGCTGATGAAAAAGGGTGTTTCATTCATTTGGGACGACGCTTGTCAAAAAGCATTTGAGGAGATCAAACACTACCTCACCCAACCACCAGTTCTTGCAGCTCCGGTGTCCGGAAAGCCGTTTCTGGTGTACGTCCGAGCGATGGATCATTCTTTGGGAGCTCTACTAGCTCAGAATGACGATCAGGGACGTGAGCAAGCAATCTACTATCTAAGTAGAACAATGATTGGGGCCGAACATCGGTACAACCCGATCGAGAAGGAGTGTTTGGCACTAGTGTTCGCCATTCAGAAAATGCGACACTATCTGGTAGGCCAGACTATAAATGTCATATCAAAAGTCAATCCTTTGAGGTTACTTATGACAAAGCCTTCTTCACTAAATGGCCGGCTGGCAAAATGGGCCATATTGCTATCACAATATGAGATGCATTTTCTGCCACAAAAGGCTATTAAGGGACAAGCGGTGGCGGACTTCTTAGCTGAACACCCAGATCCGAGGGCAGCCAAGCTCTATGAGGATCTCCCAGACGAGGCCGCCGAAGTCTGCCTGACTCAGACGTTGTTCGAAAGTCAAGTATGGCAACTTTTCTTCGACGGTGCATCAAGGACAAGCCCAAAGGGACGCATAGTAGCGGGGGTAGGAGTGGTACTCGTCTCCCCACAAAATTATGTGATTCCCCGAGCTGTCTCACTGACCGAACCCTGCTCCAACAATGTGGCGGAATACAACGCTCTTTTGATTGGGATGCAATTCGCCGATGAGATTGGCGTTAAAAATCTCGAGGCGTACGGTGATTCTAAACTCATCGTCAGCCAAGTTCGCGGAGAGTATGAGGTCAGACATGAAGATCTAGTACCCTATTACAATGCGACAATCCACATGGCCGAGAGGTTTTCAAACTTCTACATCGACCATGTACCGCGCAGGCAAAATGCGCATGCAGATGCACTTGCATCCCTTCCTGCCTCCTTAGCCCTTCCAGCTGGAGTAATGGAGAAAGTATTCGTCTATAGCCACGACCTGTACTGTCCAAAAATTTCACTCGGAGACTGCCCAGGGTCAATGGGAGATCATCACGACAAGGAAACACTTGAAGTGTCAACTGGTTTAGAGCTTAAAGACTGGCGATTCCCCTACATCGACTATGTCTTGTACGGCATCCTGCCTGAGGACACCAGGGAGGCGGCTGCCATCCGAAGAAAAGCCCCCAAATTCTACTATAATGCGATTTCGCGAACATTGTATCGTCGATCGCATGACGGGATCCTGCTCCGATGCCTCTCATCAAAAGAAGCCCAAGGAGTATTGAAAGAAGCCCACGATGGTACTTGTGGAGCTCATCAACCTGGCCCCAAATTGGCACATCGACTCCAAAGGTTGGGTTACTATTGGCCCAAGATGATCGCCGATGCTGTCGCTTATGCTAAGAGATGTCACGCCTGCCAAATACACGGCGATTTCATCCATCAAGCACCAGGGTACCTCCACTCTACGACCTCTACTTGGCCGTTTGAAATGTGGGGGATGGACGTGGTTGGCCCTATCAGCCCACCATCATCGAAAGGACATCGGTTCATTCTAGCGATAACCGATTACTTCTCAAAGTGGGCCGAAGCTATCCCTTTGAAAGAGGTAAAATCTTCTAACGTGATCAAGTTCGTGAAACATCACGTTATTTACCGCTTCGGTGTACCTCGGCGTATCATCCATGACAATGGACCCCAGTTCATCAGCCAGGCTTTTCAGAGATTCTGCGCGAAGTTCAGAATCCAGAGTGTGTCCTCAACGGCATACTATCCTGCTGCTAACGGTCTTGCAGAAGCCTTCAATAAGACTATTGGCAAGCTTCTTAAAAAGTTCGTCTCGAAAAGTCAACGAGATTGGGACGACAAGTTGGGTGAATGCTTATGGGCTTATCGCACAACTGCGCGAACCCCGACTAAGGCCACGCCGTTTTCCTTGGTATACGGATGTGAAGCCGTGCTTCCCCTGGAGATCCAAATTCCATCTCTACGCGTCGCCTTGACAGCGGAGATGACGACCGAGGAGAAGCATCGACAGCGACTCCAGGAACTGGAGGCCTTAGACGACAAGCGTCTGCAAGCCCAACAGCAAATCGAGCTCTACCAGGCTCGAATCACCAGAGCCTTCAACAAGAAAGTTAAAGTGCGAACTTTCAAGAAAGGCGACCTTGTCTTAGCCGTCCGAAGACCTATGGTCATGACGCACAAGACAAAAGGAAAATTTCAACCCAAATGGGAAGGACCATTTGTGATAGAGTCAGTCTACTCAAATGGGTCATATCGCCTCATAACTTCAAATGGCGATACACTCATGATGCCGATCAATGGCAAATTCTTGAAGAAGTACTATCCTTAATAGTACTCTTCCTCCGATCAAGTTAAAAGTACACCTCTGATCGATCAAGTTAAAAGTACACCTCTGATCGATCAAGTTAAAAGTACACCTCTGATCAAACATCCGACGCCTCCGACGGCTAAGGATAGAGGAAAATGTTGGCCTTTGAGCCCGACATAAATCCTCGACAACTCATCATGCTGAGGGGAATAGCATGACTAGCCCAACTCAAACGGTAGTTGGTAAAGGCATGTCAAACCCGTTGACAGCTGAGGATTTGCTAAAAATCCTAAGGGACACGTTCCCATTTGATCCGACGCCCTCGACGGCTAAGGATAGAGGAAAATGTTGGCCTTTAAGCCCAACATAAATCCTCGACAACTCATCATGCTGAGGGGAATAGCATGGCTAGCCCAACTCAAACGGTAGTTGGTAAAGGCATGTCAAACCCGTTGATAGCTGAGGGTTTGCTAAAAATCCTAAGTGGACTTGAGTCCACTCTTTTCTCCAAAAATCCCTTACCAATTCTCGTCCATAGAATGGTAGGACCACAAAATGCAATCATTACTACGTTAACACTATACCTCTGGTAATGAATACTCTTTGTTGAGTATAAACTTTGCTTGTTAACTCTGCATAGAGTAACAAACTCTCAAATTTGCCAAGTTAACACTATACCTCTGGCATTTCAAATTCCACTTGTCAATTCTCATCAATAGAATGACAGGTCCTCAAATTGCTCTTATCACGAGCCAATTCTTGTCAAGTTAACATTACACCTCTGACAAACTACTGTTTAAGTTAACATTACACCTCTAAGCAGTACATCGAGTGCCTGTCAAGTTAATATCACACCTCTGATAGTCACCTTTCTTCAGACTTCCGTATCGAAGCTGAAATGGACGATGCCAAGTTAACACTACACTTCTAGCATCCGAGTCATCGCTAAGTTCAACAATACACCTATGACCATGACCTTTCCTCGACTTCTTCGTCTAAGTCGAGATGACCAATGCTAAGTTCAACATCACACCTCTAGCATTACCTCACTGTTAAGTTAAACATTACACCTATGACAGTGACATTCTGAGTTAAGTTAATATCACACCTCTGACTCACATCCTTGTCGAGTTAACACCACACTTCTGACAAGACTATCTCCAACCCGTTAAGTTAATATCACACCTCTAACGGTAAAAGCTTTACCAGATTCCTCGCGGGTCTAGTTTCACTTACAGAATAACAGGTCCACCAAAATCATTCTTTTACTTCTAAAACAAAACATTCAAGACAATGAACAGGCAAAAGGAAAAGTGTCACTTTTATTTATATCCAAACACATGAAAGTGATACAAAACGCTCTCTTATACAATAAGATTGAGTGTTACAATTAAGGAGTACAAAGAAGTCCCTCTCTCTCTCTGAGGCCGTACTCACTCCTTGAATCCGCATCTGATCCTAAGTGCATGATGTCTGGAGAAGTGCCGAATTGTGGCGACTGTTGGAACCGATTGCACTTTGATGCGCGACGCCAACTTCGAAAGCGCCCTAGCTGACTAAGCCAGGAGCAATGGTGTTCTTGAGGTCCGGTGGCAACAGAAGAGCCTGCAACCCTTCGTTCAAGAGTTGATCTTTCCCCCGCAGGACATGGACTGTCCTTGATGTCACTTCTGGGATGGGAGAGGAAGAGGATCCTCTCCGCCACCACAACCGCCGGAACCTCATCGCCGTCATGCATACCCTGACCATCTCTTGCCATCAGGCAAGAGTGGTGCAGGAGATCTGAAGAGACCTTGGCGAGATTTGGGTCCTCGTCAGAGATATAATTTACTCTCTTACAAACGACGAGGACCATAATTTACTCTCTTACAAACGAATATTGAGCAAGTTCGCCAGCCGATATATTCTTTCCGGGGCCCAGCGAACCTGAAAAAGGACGATCAAGCCTACCTGCAAAGAATAAACAAGAGAGTTAGAAAATCTGGAACTTAGTACACTTCAACAAAGAAAACTAAGTGACAGACGCGGCAGTCATTAGGGACTTCGGACGCGGAAATGATCTGCACACTCAAAACACCGCGTCAGCAGAAACAGACGCGAGTCAAAACTGTGCCACGCCCAGGATTCAAACGCGGTCTCAGTTTGCACCCGCGTCTAATGTACTAGACGCGAAAAACTTCAAACGCCGAAAATTGCCATCTCTCTGCTGGGTGAACAGGAGTTGCAAGATTCAGGTCTGAAACGCGCCAAGGCAATAGCCATGAGCAAAGCCAGCGTCAAGAGCCCGCGTTCAGAAAAGTTCAAGTCACCAGCACAAATTCCAGAATAGGAATGCACCAGAATTTCATTCAGATGCCTATGCCAAAATACAGGCTATGGACATCATCGGGGTGACATACCAGCAGAAACCTCTGTCCAGAGTTGGCCTCTCTGCATCCAAACGCGGGTGCGCAAGATGACATGAGAGAGGATTCCTTCTGAAGAGACCAAACAGAGGCATGAGAGCTCTGGGTCATCCTCATCCACGGGGTCACCTTCACCCATGAAGACGGTTCTCTGAAAGATAACTCAAGGCGAGACTTCTCTCGGAGCAAAACAAATGAAAACAGTCTAAGTTGGATTGTTGAAGAGGGAGAGGGTGCACTCTATTTATAGGCAGTCCCTAATAACTGTCATTAATGGGGCATCAATCGGAACCGTCGCGCACAACTGTCAAAGCCCAATCAAAAACGGACGCGTGGAACGCTGCTTTGGAAACCGCCAAAGTGCGCCGGTTTTTCAACCGCCAGCGTCGGTTCTGCATGCAAGAGCATTAACGCCTAAATCCATTGAGAGGCCGACGCGTGGACAACTGCCTTGGGAAGCAACGGATGACCCGGAACCCCAATCGACAGTGAAGACTTGACGTTCAAAGATCTCCTAAAATCTTTCAAGTCAGGCTGCATTGAACGCAGATGGGAAAGTCGCGTCTCTTCAGCAGACAAGGCTGCGTATCCCGTGTCTGCTCGATCCGCGTCTTTCTTAGCAAGACAGATTCGCGTTATTCAGAGCCGCGTTTCACTCCATGGACTGACGACCGCGTCTCACTCTATGGATCAATGTTGCGTCTCATCAAGAAGACCGCGTATCAATCTGTGATTGATGCTGCGTCTCGCTCTATGGATTGACGTTGCGTCTCATCAAGAAGACCGCGTATCAATCTGTGATTGACGCTGCGTCTCGCTCTATGGATTGACGCTGCGTCTCATCATGATGACCGCGTCTCACTCTGTGATCGACGCTGCGTCTCATCAAAAGGACTTAGTAAAATCTAAGTTCCTGTGGACTGACAACCGCGTCTCACTTTATGGATCAATGCCGCGTCTCATTAAGAAGACTCAGAGTCAAGGCCGCGTTTCATTAACAGAACTTAGTCTTACCTAAGTTTAATATTCACAGCCAGTTACCAAGGAGTTGGATTCGCCTACAGCTGAGCAAAGAAGATGGAGCAAAATTTTTCAAACTTTTATTATAAACAGTAAAAGTGGATACAAACACTCTAAACAGAGTGTCCTCTTCTTTACAAAAAAGGGGGGAAAAGAAAAGAAGGCTAAATATCCTGGTTCGCCAAGGTACGGATTTGTTCCCTAAGGCGGTGAATCTCGTGTTGGCGCGTCCTTTCAGCTTCCATAATAGCCCGGTCCCGCAGCTCCTCTTCGGATAAGAAATTTCTTGCGGCCAGCTGCGCTCGCAGAGATTCCACCCTGGAAGAATGTAGAGACAGACTCTCTTCAGCTCGCGCCTTAGCAGCTTGTTGCTCCTCTAGCTGCTTTTTGATGGTAGCAAGCTTTTCCTCATTGAGCGCAAGCACAACTTCTGCCTTGGCAATGGTGTCCCGAGCCCTGATGATGACTTGCTCTGTGCTCTGCATGACAAGCTCGGATTCCCTTGAATCGCCAGCTAGTTTCTGACATTCAGCCTGGGAATATTCGAGGTTGCGGATCTCTGCAGCGATTTGTGCCTCCGCTTCCTGTCGCTCTCGTTCTTGAGCAGGTAGGAGCCTAGTCAGGGTGGCCTGGGCCTCACTAAAAGAGCCAGCATCTTCCAAAGACTCCAGCTCCTGCAGGTAGTCTCCCAGTTGCTCTACCACCCGCAGACACGCCTTGGCAAGTGAAGGGCCTCCGGTTAATTCGACGTTCACGGCCAGATTTTTAAGAAGCGTCTGGGAAAATTGGAACGAGCTGTTTCCACGTAAGATGAGATCAATACATGATCCCATCGAAGCGAAGAATTGCTGCACCATCTGACGTGCCAGTTCCCCATGTCTTCACCACTTAGGAAGCTTCCCGACCCCTTTTCTGTCACAGGATAGGGGATATAAGGCGGATCTTCTCGCACAAGAGTCGTGCTAGCCGTCGAGACGGCAAGAGCTAGACCGGCCGCTGACGCTTCCGGAGGTACTACCTCTACAGGAGCCTCCACGACCAATGAGGGAGTAGTAAGCACGACCTCCTCAGAAACCTCCACCGAGACTTGAGCTGTATGGCCTTCTGGAAGAGTACCAACCATCGGACTCTCCACCTGAGCCCCCTCAGTCCTCTCTGCAAGTTATCGCAGCGTCAGCCACAATGATGGAAAAGCGAAACATTTAAAACGTCAGAGCTGCCTTACCTAGTTGGAGGTCCAGAGGTATCGAATCCTGTGGGGTAGAATTCTCCCCGGCTTCAGCAGTAACCTCCTCGCCCGGCAGAGTGAGAGCCTCCTCAGCCTTAGTGGTTGCTTCCTCTTCTGGCAGAGTGGAAGGCTCCTCAGTTTCAACAGCTGCCCCCTTTGAGGGTATCTCAGCAGCCGAGACCTCAATCCCCTCGGGCCGGGTCAACTCTACCACCATCTCCTCAATATGCGAGGAGGTTGTAGCCTCAGCATCTTCGGCCGACCCTGCAACATAAGAGAAGAATGTTAGAACATCCTCTTCAAATATGTAAAGAGAAATTAGGACGGAAGATGGAAAGAGTACCTTCAGCAGGGATAATCGCTAGCGATGGTGCAGTCGATGGCTCGCCCCTATATATTTCCGCCTCCGAGATGTGGAAGAATTTGCTCTGATCAGGAAGAGCAGGTTCATCACCATAGTCGACCTCGTCTTCAAAGGCGCTTTCCCCCGATAACGAAGAAGACGATAGCGCAACGCGAGGAAGCTCCGTAATAGGAGCCTTACCTCCGATCACCCTAGTGGTAGGACTAGGGTCAACTGCCCTAGGACTAGAAATGAAGACGCTAGGAGACCCCGGCTGCCGTACCTCACCTCTCCCTTCATGAGCAGAAGGAAGCTCGGGCTGAGCTGAGAGTCCCGGAATCTCAACATCCTCTTCACCCATTATGTCGACCTCAAGCCGCTCATCATCATCACCAGCGGTGAGTTCATCAACAAGCTCCCCCTCCTCCACGGTCTTGCGGTGTGACCTAGGGGCACGGACTAGGGTGGGGAAATCTTCATCTTCCGACGGTTCCTCAACTCTAACAGGGACGTCTTCAGGAGGAGCCTCAACTCCAGCAGAGATGTCTCCGGATTGAGAGACTTCAGCCGTTAAGTCCCTCCGAGCCTTCTTTGGGGCAGGCTCAGCAATAGAAGCAGAGCGTCGACGACGCTTGCTCGCCAACTGCTTAGACCTCCTTGCCCGCGGCTCCTCCCTCGTGGCTGGTGGCTCCGCCCTTGTCGCTGGTGGCTCTGTCCTTGCCGGTCGCGGCTCCGCCCTCACTGCTGGGGGCTCCCTCCTCGATCTTCGCCCGACCTCCTTTTGGGCCTTCAGGTACTGTTCTACGAGTTTCGTCGGTTTACTAGAATCAGTCCTGGCCTCGAGACTTGCATTGATGCTCTCAATACATGAAGACGCCGGAAAAAAAGTCTGGCGTTTGGATGGCTTGGGAGTACCAAGTACAGAAGCTGAAACTCGTACGGCACTTGGGCCCCTCGAGAGGTAGACGAAAAGATACTCCCGTCCCTCCAGCCACACTATAGTACCAGGCCCGAGCACCCTCGAACAGGTTCCCTTCGAAGGCAAGTCTAGCATTGGGGTTCCCGACATAGAGCTGATCATAGCCGAACTGTCGAGCGAAGCGACTCGGCATGTACGGCTCAATGGTACATGACGTCCCTTGTCGGAAAAGCACATATCCGGGCCGGATATTTAGCAACCACCAGAAGGCCCCGCGGATAACCTCGTGAAGTCATCTGGGCCAACAGAATTAACAAGTAGATCCCCGAAAGATGCATCAGGGATCTGGAGGAGGCAGCGATTGAGCTGATAGTTTGCAGGGTCTGAAAGGCACTTCCGGACGTAATATATATAAGGATCACGCCATTTTGAACCCTCCAACCGCTGTACAAAAGGGACAGAACTCTCCCTCCAACGCGCTGCCGTCATCAAAGAAGGGCAATGCATCACGTACCAAGCAATAAGGTACGTGTAAGGCAGCTCGACACGAGGGTTGGGACGCTTCACCGTCGGACTCCCCTCTGAGTCAACATACGGCTTTCCCTCGGAGTCTGCAGTTTTTGGTGGCTCGCAGAAACTCTTAGTGAGCGCCCGCAGCCCGCTCTGAATACCAGCCGCCACGGCCGGGAGAAGGGCTATGGGGTTCCCATGAGCCAGGAGCACCGCCGGGTACACCACGTCAGCAACAATGACTTCATGCGGCAGCGTGGGCACCACACAGCGCTTCAGCCACAGCATCAGAAAGCCCGCCAACAGCGCCCGATCGGAGATAGGGGTCCGGGCTTGATGGTGAAAGCTCTCAAAAACCAAGTCAGGGTCAAAACCGTCCTCATTCGACTCCGTGGTGTAAAAACTGTCAGGAGCCTGGTCGATCCTGTCTTCAATCTCCCTGTCAGAGCTGGGATCCAATCGGGTTATCCGATGGTCTTTGGTGTTGACATTATTGAACAAGTAACTGGCCCAAGACAGTTGCTTGACTCCCTGCGACCGCCATTTGGTTATCTGGCCGCAAATGTGGAAGTGACATAGCACTTCCCAGTAGGTCTCATATATGAGGGGAAACTCCTCCTTCACATAGCGAAGCTCCACAGCGGTCGGGACATATTCCTCATAGGGAATATCCCCTGTCGACAGCCCCGAGACCTCGTGCAGCTCGTGCAGAGCAAGGCCCATCTCCCCGACCGGAGTGAAGAACGTCCCCGTCGAAGGATTATAACGCTCTAGAATCCCGAAGAAGTTCTGAGAGCTTTGAGGGATCCCCCACTGCACGGCCCTGACTGCCGAGTACAGTCCCACGCGCTTTAGCAGACCCCCGAGCTCGGTAAGGACAAAGCCGACCATCCTGCCCCACCAATAGTTCTCCGTGGAACGGACCCACCCCGGCGCACGGAACCCAACCGGGTAGTCACCCTCCGCCTCCATGAAGGCGTTGAGGAAGGTAGTGCCAAGTTGTGGTATCTCCCCAGCTGGAACCTCAGTCCTGCACGACCCAGGGAAAAAGCCGATAACTGACCTGTCATGGCTATCATGACGGTATACTTTGTGGGAGCCCAAATCACCGAGAGTGATCTCGGGAACATATCGAGCAAGGTCCCATTCCATCTTCCGAGGGACGGACATATGCTGGAAGTAGGACAGCGGGAACATCCTCTCCATGTCCGGAAGAAAGAATCTTCCACCCTTTATTTGACGGAGCCATTTGTAAGTTCCGTCATACACGCTATGGCCGCCCTCGTGGATACGATCTCCGAAGAAGAAGGCAGGCTTCTCCAGCTTGATGCCAGCATCTGTTGCGAATGCTGCATCAGTCATAAACACCCGAAGAGTTCTCATGTCAACATTTGAGAGCCTCTCTCTGCGATCCGGTGACTTGTCAGCAGTCACAGGAACGGTCCTTTGTAATACAAAAGTCAAATCCCGGTCAGCACCACCTACATGACCAAAGTGGCACTTCTTGGCGAGTGAAGTAGCAGGGCGTGGCGCTGCAAAAAGAAAAGGACACTTAGTTAGATACTCTATCAAAAGCATAGAAAAAAAAATGCTAAGTGTTCATAATCCGCACGCAGAAGAGACACTGGATGCAGGAATTATCAAATTCGCGTCCAGACCTGCGCATCCACGCAGAAGAGACACTGGACGCAGGAATTATCAAATCCGCGTCCAGACCTGCGCATCCACGCAGAAGAGGCACTGGACGCAGGAATTATCAAATCCGCGTCCAGACCTATGGGATCGGCGTCTCCACAACATTCTCCTTGATGTTACTTCTGGGGTGCGAAAAGAAGGGAGTTATCCACCTTAACCCTTCCACCACCATAATCGCCAGAAGTTAAGGAGGGTAACTCCCTTCCTTTCACATCCCCAGATGTCAAAGTGCTTGGACTCGGGTGCCAGATTCATCAAAATCAGCAGCTGATGAAACAGAACGCAAGGATCAAATCCGCGTTCTGTAAACTAAGTCCGTGTCTGAACCCTTCACAAATAGAAAATATTCTAAGTGAAGAATCTGAAGCGCAGGACTCAAGGGCACGAGGGTCCAAACCCGCGCCTCGGTTATCAACCCAAAGACTGCGTCTGGGAATCAAACACGATTTAAAATTCGCGTGTTAAGGGTTCTTAAAAGTTCTTTGAACTTTCTTTAATGGCGAAACTTCCACCTAAAAGGCCTTTACCTTGGAGACCTGGGAGAACGACATCCTGTGCAGAGGAGGAGCTGCCCCTCTGGGCCTCGGCAATGGTCGCCTTAGAGGACGACGCGGTCGGCTTGGCCTTGGGTGCCATTTGTGATCAGAGGTCAATGAAGAAGATGAGCAGTAATGGAGAAGAAGAACTCTCTTAAATCTCTGAGTAAGCGCGTTCGGAGAAGAAGATGCATCTCTCCAACTGTTGCCTTTTATAGGCACAGGGATTCGCGAAGATACGCGGCGTGTGGCCCGGTAGACGCTGCAGCGAGTCGCCGCTTGACGCGTGTAACAAAATCGTTTCTGAACGGAGAAGATCATGCGTCGCAACCCCGCCACGAGTCAGCAGTCGACACGTGGAGCAGTTCATTTAATGAACCAGGAAATCCGCGCGCCAAAAGGCGAAATTTCGCCGGTTCCCTAGGCCAGCTGGCGGCGTAATCATGACATGGCACAGAATTCGCGCCCAAAGACCGCACCTCCTCGATGGACATGCCACGTCAGCCTCTCCATGAATGCATTTGGAAGGTCGCGTCTCTCTAAGAAATTCGCGTCTTTCCAGTCTGGCCAAATATCGCGTCTGCCTTCTGAAGATCAGTCACGTCTCCATTGCCAAAGGACGCACGTTACAGAAATCGCGCCTTTACAGCAGTACCATCTCTGCTTTTTGAAAAAGAACCTGCGTTTGGCCTCCTGCTTCTGCAAAATCAGTTCAACAGTACACTGACGCAAGCAGACGACCAACCACTCCTGGCTTAAAGCACGCCAGTGACAGACTAAAAGCAATCGGGGAGGTTTAGACTGTGCATCTAAACACTCAACATGATCAACTCTGGGGGCTTCAAAGAGTTCAACAGTACACTCACGAAGACCAACTCCAGATAAGATTAAACCCGGAGCATCAACAGTCTAGTCATGAAGGCGAACTCAGCTAGAGTCCAAAGTATTTCGAAATCCGTCCCAGTTAACTGCGGAATGTCGAAAACTTTGGAGGGGGTTCTGTAGGCTGTCTAAAAATTACCAAGACAAGCCACCAAAACACAGAGATCCAAGATCCAGGCGCAAGGCTAAATGTGACAATCAAGACGCGAGAGATAACCCGCGTCTCAGCATCAAGGCGCGTTGGCTCAACGCCCGCGTCTCAGCATCAAGGCGCGTTGGCTCAACGCCCGCGTCTCAGCATCAAGGCGCGTTGGCTCAACGCCCGCGTCTCAGCATCAAGGCGCGTTGGCTCAACGCCCGCGTCTCAGCAACAAGGTGCCCCCACCTTGGTTGTAACCACCCCGATTATGGCGCCATCCACCGCCCATGTAGCGGGGAAGTTGGCCCTCATCGTGGAGCACTTTTAGGGGGCACGATCACCCCCTAAAAACCCTATAAATAGTCCCGTCACTATTGAAGGAGGACGACAATTTATCGGGCAAGGGAGAGATTCCGAGAAAAAAAAAAGGAGAGATCATCGACAGAGAGAGAGAAGACCCTTCAGCGAGCTTACCGAGTACTAGCCGCTCTTCGCCTACCTCCTCTTCTAGAGTTTTGGTAGACGGAGCTGAGTTACTCCCTCTACCTGCCAAGGAGAAGATCCCTCGACGGTCCAGAACGGTCATCTGGTCAACGGAGAACAAGATTCACTCTCCACCGCCACCAAAGAACCCAGCACTAAACAAAGAGGGAATTCAAGATTCAATATTCTCCCTCCCTTGTAACCGGAAGATTAAGCCGGCTGTAATTTTTCATCTGATTCAAGGAAACGTTACGCCAGCCCCCCTTTTCCGCGTCGAACAATCTTCACCGAGATGGAGATTATAGGAAGAGAGAGAAAGTCGAGGAAGTCGACGAGGTCATCGCCAAAGAATCAGCAACAGCAGAGGGAATCAGCAGCAACAATAGGAGAAGGTCGACCGGTCCGGTCGACCGTCGTGCACAAACATGCACGGGGCGTAGCGGTCGACCAGCCCGGTCGACCGCAGAAGGAGAGCGGTCGACCGCCCGGTCGACCGACTAAAAGTGCCTAACTCTCGGTTAGGCACGGTTGACCGGCGCGGTCGACCGTTGGTTGGGGTCGGTCGACCGACCGGTCGACCGACAGACGAGTTGGGCTGAATCGGGAAACTGCTGAATTGGAAATCAGTTCTATTTGGAAACTGATTCTTAGGGTTTTTTTTCTTTGGGGGTATATGAGAGAGGCTGAGCTCTTTTCATATGTAATGCTGTAATACTTGTATTGATTCACAAAATCAATAAAAACTCTCTCTTCCTTGCCCCGAGGACGTAGGCGAAATTGGCCGAACCTCGTTAAATCTGATTTTGTGTTCTTCTCATTGATTGCTTGTTATTCGCTATTGGTGGTACTGTTATTTTGCATCTAGAATATAGGGTTTCCTCTACGTGGTTGTTGTTCGACGCACAACAAAACTTCTAGAAGGACAAGAAACAATAAACATACTAATTAATTCAGTTAATGAGATATCTTATTACCTTCCTTTTTACTCATTTATCACTGAGGGGACCTCAACCAATAAGTGAAGTGGCCAAGTTAATTACAAAGTTCAAACTATGTTTCACTTGTGTCGTTAAAAGGAACTATGTAATGTTGCTATTTGAGGCCCGCTCTTGTTATTATCACACGTGTGTGTTGCGATCACTGATTTCTCACATGAATGCAATCAATTGCGTTGTTCTCCCCCATGTAGCATGAGATCTCCTGCAATCGAGTTCGGTTCATGTGTGAGAGTCACACACACGTACAATAAGAGAGTCAATCACGCATTACCACGAGTATTAATCCTCTTATAATCTCTTATAATATGTATGTGAGCCTCACACACATAACATATTATAAAAGGATCAACCTGGCTTGTAAAGGTTTTTAACTTCAAATTGGAGCCCTCGTCTTCGGGCATTATTATTATAAACGTCTACTAACTTCTAGACTGTTCTCTTAAAAGATTAGCATATTACACATTCTAATCAAAGTTTAAAACATAATGTTTCATGATTTGGCCCTTCTACACTCTACACACCCCATTATTTTGTATCATTACCTAGTTTGGTGAATACGAAGGGGTGACGGAAAAGTCCAACTTTTCTATGAGGCATGCAGCTGTAAGAAAGTAGAAGAGAGGCAGAAAAATTTCAGCAAGCACTGACTGATGAGCTAAAAAAGAAGACAAAAACAACTCCAAGATGATTTTTGCTGGCTCACACATGACATGAGAGCAAAGTCCTTGACAAGTTGTGAAGAGACATCTCAAGATGCACCTTCTTGTATGTTTCTCACAAATAGATACCAAACTGTTTTAAAAAAGGTGAATGGCAAAACAATATGTAGTAGTCAAGAAAAACATGCCAAAACTGTTATCAGTCGCATATCTTCCTTCATGACAATAAAAGGATTAAAAATAATAAAAAATCAAAATGGGTTTGATTCTATTGCTACTTTTGGGCCTTATTCTTTGATCTCCTATAGTCCCACTGTAGAGAATGTGAGGCAACCAACAATTGCACACCTGCTTGCTTAGAGCTAGACCCGCCTTGGTTCGGTTCGCCAGTCGGTTCGCACCGGCGTCGAACCAGGCACCGGTTGGCCAAAATCGGAACCGGCCCGGGCGGCCGGTTCTCCGTTTCCAAACTGAACTGGAACTAGCCTGCTCCTGTGCCGGCTCCGGTTGATGAGATCCAAAATCAGAAACTGCCGGTTCCCGATTCAAAACGGCTGTTCCTGATTTCGAATCGGTTATTTATTTTATTTTTTTCTTATGGGCCATTCGGCCCTTTTTTTTTGGTTTGGGGGGGGGGGGGGGGGGGGGGGCCTGGGCCCTCGGCCGGCCTGGGTGAGTGGGCAGGCTTGGGCGCTTGGCTGGCCTGGCCCAGCTGAGTCGCCTGGTCTACTTCTGCTAGCTATGGAACATATGAAAAGTATCTGGAGAGGGCACATCCTTATGAAGCCGATCTACCAATAACGCAAACTCAAATATCAAGGTACGCTACCAATACCCCTCAATTATTTCATTTCTCTATCATTAATAATAGAGATGAATTAACACGAATGGTCTCTGTTGAACGCTTATCTTTTAGTTTTTGATAAAATATTAAGATTTACAAATTATTGTAAAAATGCATTAAATTTTCAAGCAACTAGAGTGCCTAGGAATACTCTCACACGCACATTACATAAGCTTTATATATAAAAAAAAAGAATTACATGATTTTTTTATCACTTTTGATGGTCGTGTATCAATATGTAGTGATATATGGAGTGATCACTGGGAACAACATTCTTATATGAGAATTACTTGTCATTGGGTTGATTGTGAATGGAATTTATAAAAAAGAGTAATTGCTTTTAGAGTTTTTGATTAACAACATACTGCACATAATATTTATAGATTGATAAAAATAGTTTTACAAGAATATAGTTTGATTAATACGAATCTTGCAATTGGTTTTGATAATACATCATCTACTACTGCATTTATACCTGAATTAGAAAAAGTTTGTAAAGCAGCATTTGGGGGTAAATTTTTCATCAAAGATGTGCTTGTCATGTTTTAAGTTTGTGTGTGTAAGATGGTTTAAAACAATTAAAATATTATATTCAACCTATTAGACACGTACTTCACTATCCATAGACACATCCGCGAGTAATGAAAGAATGAGGAAAATATTGTAAATCGAAAGGTATGAGACCAAAATGATTTTTAGGGGATGTTCCAACCCGGTGGAATTCAACTAATGAATTACTTAATGATAGTAACGATTATAAAAAATTATTATGTGATTTTATTGCTAATAATATTAATAATATTAATTTATATCCTCAGCAATGAGATGCATGTAAAAGTATTTTGGATACCTTAAAAGTTTTTAATGATGCTACTAACACTTTATCTGGTGTTTATTATCCTACCACACACTTATTTTTAATTGAGTGTATAAATATTTGTGGTTTGCTAGAAGAACATGAAAATGATTTAAATTTATTTTCTTGTATTCAAGCAATGAAAAATAAAAAGTTAGAATATTTTAAAATAATTCTATCTATTTATTTAGTTGCATATATTAGATCCACATTGTAAATTAGAAGGTTTGCATGACTATTTGAAGGCTTATTATGAAATTCTTCAAGTGGATGAAGATGTTTATGATTTATTTAGTAAAATAAAAAAAATTTATACTTTATATAATGAATATAGCGGAGTATATAACTTATTAATAATTCCCATCCTAGCCAGACTGGTAGTAAAGTTAATGATACCTCTAAACTTAGTAGAGATAACAACTACTATTGCAAAGAGCTAAAAAAATCACGGGGGTCTTCATCAAGCTTGGAGTTCGAGCTTGATAGTTATCTAACTACTTTATTTGAGTTTGATAAAGATTTTTAAGACATAAAATTTTCAGTCTTGCAATAGCGAAAGGAGTATTCAACATAATTTCCAATAGTAGGGATAACAACTACTATCGTAGTAGAGCAGTCCAGTGTTCATCATTAGGGTTACTAGTGTATCTGCTTAACTTGCTTACAGCGTAAGCAATACGGGTCTAGTGCAATTCATCAAATACATTAGACTTCCGATAATCTGAGAATACTCCAACTGACGTATTCCAGTTCCTGTATTCTTATGAAGGTGGATGTGTGGGAGAAAAGGATTTGTATTCTCTTTTATCCCAAGATCCTTGAATTTTTCTATCATCTTCTCCACGTAGTGAGATTGAAATAGACTGATTCCATCTGGTGTTCTGATGATTTTAATTCCTAAAATTACATCAACAACCCCCAGATCCTTCATGTCAAAACTATTGGATAACATTCTTTTAATGAACTTAATAATTTCAATATTCGTCCCAAGTATCAACATGTCGTCTACATAAAGACAAACAATGATACATGCATTTCCAACTGTTTTAGTGTAAACACACTTATCACATTTATTGATAGTGAATCCATTTTTGATCATGACATTATCAAATTTCTCATACCATTGTTTTGGAGCCTGCTTTAGACCGATAAGGATTTTACCAATTTACACACTTTGTGTTCTTGGCCCTTGACTATAAATCCTTCAGGTTGCTCCATATATATTTCTTCATTTAATTCACCATTTAAGAATGCAGTCTTGACATCCATTTGATGGATATCTAAGTTATACAATACTGCGATTGTAATCAATATCCGAATGGAGGTTATTCTTATTATTGGTGAATAAGTATCGAAGTAGTCAAGTCCTTCTTTTTGTCGATAACCCTTGGCTACTAATCTAACTTTGTACTTATCGATAGATCCATCGGGTTTTAATTTTCTTTTGAAAATTCACTTACACCTAATTGGTTTACTGCCATGAGGCAAGTTTGCTAATTCTCAAGTATGATTACTTACTATGTATCCTATTTCGCTATTTATACCTTCTTTTCACATTTGTGCTTCTGGGGTAGACATAGCCTCTTTAAATGTTTGAGGCTCGCTTTTAATAGCGTATGCTATGAAATCTGAACCAAAAGATTTTGAGAGTCTAAATCTCTGACTTCTTCTTGGTTCAATTTTCACATTAACAATCTGTTTCTCGGGGCTTTCGTCCTTGAACGCCATTTCATGTGTTTTTTTCCCAGAAATCTTATCTGTTTCCTATTTATATGGAAAAATATCTTCAAAGAACACAGCATCTCTAGATTCGATAATCATATTTATATGAATATCTGGTATTTCTGATTTATGAACCAGAAATCTGTAGGCACTACTATTCAAGGTATAGCTTATGAATATGCAATCCATAGTTTTTGCTCCCAACTTAGTCTTTTTAGGTAATGGTGCTAATACCTTTGCAAGGCACCCCCGCATTTTGAGATAATGGTAGAAATGTGTCCTTCCATGCCAAAACTCAAATGGTATAAGACTAAGTTTCTTGTGGGGTACTCTATTTAGAATATAATTTACAGTTAACAGAGCTTCCCCCCACAAGTTCTGCGGAGCTCCAGAACTTACGAGTATGGAATTGACCATCTCCTTCAAAGTTCTGCTCCTCCGTTCAGCAATTCTATTTTGCTGAGGAATATATGGTGCTGTTGTTTGATGGATTATATCAAATTTAGCACATAACTCATAAAATCATTTGATTCATATTCTCTACCTCTATCGGATTTTAAAATCTTAATATTCTTGTTGAGTTGATTCTCAACTTCGGCTTTATATGTTATAAACATATTTATCGCCTCATCCTTACTGTTTAAAAGATACACATAACAGTATCTTGTACAGTCATCAATAAAAGTAATAAAATACTTTTTACCGCCTCTAGTTGGCATAAACTTCAAGTCATACAGATCGCTATGAATTAACCCTAAAGGTTCTGTATTTCGATCAATTGAGTGAGATGAATTTTTCGCTAACTTGGCCTCAACACAAATCTCACACTTGCGAATTTCTTCCAAGTTGAATTTAGGAATATATTCTAGATTAGACAAGTTATTTAAAGACTTATAATTTACATGCCCTAATCTAGCATGCCATAAAGTAGGAGACTCAAGCAAATAAACAGAAGTTTTTCCTTTATTTATAAGCTTTGGGTACAAATACACTGACTTTTTATATACCACTGCAACATTGGCTTTAAAAAGTCCATCAACAAGATAACCATTTCCCACATACATCCCACCCTTAGTAAGTACAAATTTATCTGATTCAAAAACCATTTTAAATCCTTTCTTACTAAGTATTGATCCAGAGATCAGATTCTTGTGGATATCTGGAACATGTAACACATCGTTCAGAGTAAGCTCTTTCCCAAATGTCTACTTCAGGATGACTTACTTTTTCCTTCAACCTTGGAGACGGCTGAGTTTCCCATGAATAGTTGCTCATCTTGCTCTAGTTTTTGATATTCAGAAAATAATAATTTCTCAGAGCAGATGTGCCGAGTAGCCCCAGTATCTACCCACCAATTCTTATTATTGGTTGTCAGATTCACTTCTAACACCACAGCTGAAAGGCTTGGCGACTCATATTCGGTCAAGTTTGCCTGTGGATGGTTCTTCATGTTCTTTTTGAGACAGCTGCGACATTCATTCGCCTTATGCCCTTCTTTATTACAGATGTAGCAGGTTCTCTTGAAGCGCATATTCTTGCCTTCTTGGACCTTGCCTTTATACCCCTGGGAAGTCTTCTTCCGCTTTAAACCTTTGGAAGTAGACGCTTTCCCCTTTGAGTCTTCGATCACATTGGCTTTGGCTTCATAGGAGTTCTTACTGCTCTTTTTCTCGGACTTTCTGTTGTCCTCCTCGATTCGAATCCTCACAATGAGATCTTCTAACTTCAGCTCCTTGCGCTTGTGCTTTAGGTAGTTCTTGAAATCTCTCCACGCAGGTGGGAGTTTCTCCACGATAGTAGCAACCTGAAAGGTTTCAGGTAGAATCATACCTTCAACTTCTATCTCGTGCAAGATAAATCGGAACTCTTGCATCTGACTGATTACAGTCTTGCTGTCTACCATTTTGTACTCCAGAAATCGTCCTACGATAAATTTCTTGGTACCAGCTGTAGGGGCCGGGAAAGTTTGGTGGTCGGAGAAAGTGGTTTTAGCTGTAAAAAGATTTCCTTAATTCAAGCGAAACTATTACAACCAAAAGAACTACTCTTCCCTCTTTTCCAGTTACAAGGGAGGGAGGATGTCTGAATCTTCCCTTTGTTTAAAGCTGGGTTCTTCGTGTGGCGATGGAGAGTGAATCTTGTTCTCCGTTGACCAGATGACCGTCCTGGACCGTCGGGGGTCTTCTCTTCGGTCGGTAGAAAGAGTAACTCAGCTCCGTCTACCAAAACTCTCAAAGAGGAGGTAGGCGAAGAGCGGCTAGTACTCAGTAAGCTCGCTGAAGAGTCGTGCTTCTCTTTTGATGATCCTTCTGCCTGGATTCGATCGATTTTGATGATGCCCTCTCTCAAAGCTCTCGCTCTTCAAAACTCCGATCTTCTGCCAAGCTTGATCCTCTCAAGCCTCTATCCCTGTGTGTCTCTCCAAAAAACTCCGATCCTCTCTTCATAGCAAACAAGGCTATTTATAGGGATCTCAGGGGGTGAAGGTGCCTCCTGAAAACGCTCCCGAATGAGGGGCCACTACCCGCTACATGCGCGGTGACTGGCCCCGCAATCAGGGCAGTTGCAACTGAGACGCGGGCGTTGGGCCGAACGCGCCTTGAAGTTTGAGACGCGGGCGTCGAGCCAAACGCGCCTTGAAGTTTGAGACGCGGGCTTCGGGCCTTCACGTCTGGATGCTGAGGCGCGGGCGTCGGGCCGACGTGCCTTGATGCTGAGACGCGGGCTTCGAGCCGACGCGTCTGAATGTTGTGACGCGGGTGTAGAGCCAACGCGTCTTAATGCTGAGACGCGAGCATCGATTTCTCGCGTCTAGAGCTTGAGACTCTGCTTCCTTAATGGCTGGTCTGTTAGTCATTTTTAGACAGCCTACAGAACCCCCTCCAAAGTTTCTGATATTCCGCAGTTGAATGGGACGGATTTCGGAATACTTTGGATCTTTAGCCGTGTTCGCGTTTTATGACTGGACTGTTGATGCTTCGGGTTTGATCTTATCTGGAATTGGTCTTCGTGAGTGTACTGTTGAACTCTTTGAAGCCGTCAGAGTTGATCGTGTTTGAGTGTCTAGATACACAGTCTAGACCTCCCCGATTGCTTTTAGTCTGTCACGGGTGCGCTTTTGACCGGGAGTGGTTGGTTGTCTGTTTGCGTCAGTGTACTGTTGAACTGACTTGTAGAAGCAGGAGACTGGACGCAGGTTCCTTTTTGAAAAAGCAGAAACTGCTTTAAAGACGCGACTTCTTAGCGAGACGCGATCTTTTGGCGATGAGAACGCGACCGATCTTCATAAGGCAGACGCGATTTTCTGGGTGCATTTATGATGATGCTGACGGGGCATGTCCACCGAAGAGCCGCGTACTTTGGGGCGTGCGCCTGTGCCATGTCATGATTACGCCGCCAGCTGGCCTGGGGAAAAGGCGAGATTTCGCCTTTTGGCGCGCGGATCTCCCGGTTCATTAAATGAACTGCTCCACGTGTCAACTTCTGACTTGTGGCGGGGTCGCGACGCATGATCTTCCCTGTTCAAACAATGATTTGGCTCCACGCGTCAGGCAGCGATTCGCTGCAGCGTTTATTGGGCCAAACGCTGCGTATCTTCGCGAATCTCCGTGCCTATAAAAGGCAACAGTTGGAGAGATGTATCTTCTTCTCCGAACGAACGCATTCTCTGAGAAAAAGAACTTCCTTCTCTGTTCAACTATTCATCTCCTTGCTCGGATTTCTTGATCTTCAATGGCTCCCAAGACAAAACCGACTGCATCGACCTCAAGGGCGACCGTCGCCGAGGCTGAGAGAGATGCTTCCTCTGCGCAGGAGGGTGTTTTCCGAGGTAAAAATGTACCTTCGGTGTGGGTTCCGCCATTAAAACATGTTCATAGAACCCTAAGGACCTTTAACACAAGATCGTGTTTGATTCTCGGACGCTGTCCTTGAGATGATAACCGGGGCGCGGGCCTGATGATCCGACGCTGGTGAACTCTGCACTCTGGGTCCTTCACTTAGAATATTTCTAATTGTGAAGGTCTCTGAACGCGATTTGTAGAACGCGGATTTGATCCATGCGTTCTGTGCCGTCAGGCGCTGGCGTCCGAGTCCAAGCATTTTGGAATTTCACAAGTCTTGGTTTGCAGAACGCGGATTTGATCCTTGCGTTCTGTATCCTCAACCGCCGATTTTGTAGAATCTGGCGTTTGAGTCCAAGTACTTCAAATTTTCATAAGTCTTGGTTTGTAGAACGCAGCTTTGCAGGTCTGGACGCGGATTCGAAAAATTCCTGCGTCCAGTATCTCATCTGCGTTTTGGTGCAAGTTCGCAGGTCTGGACGCGGATGATAACCCCTGCGTCCAATGTCTCGGCTGCGTTTTGAATTATGAACACTTAGCGTCTTCCCTTATTTTTGGCAAAGTATCTGACCAAGTGCCTTTTTCTTTTGCAGTGCCGCATGTTTCAGGTTCACTTGCCAAGATGCACCATTTCGGCCGCGTGGGTGGTGCCGACCGGGGCTTGACCTTTGTGCAAAGAATGAGTGTCCCTGTGACTGCTGACCAGTTGCTGGATCGCAGGCTCTCTAATGTTAGCAGGAGAACCTTCCGGGCACTTATGACCGATGCCGCGCTCAAAACGGATGACGGTGTCAGGTTGGAGAAGCCTGCCTTCTTCTTTGGGGATCATATCTATGATGATGGCCGTCGTGTGTCTGAGGGGACCTATAAATGGCTCCGTGAGATAAAGGGCGGAAGATTCTTTCTTCCAGACATGGAGAGGATGTTCCCGATGTCCTACTTTCAACACATGTCTGTCCCCCGGAAGATGGAATGGGACATTTCCCAGTATATCCCTGAGATCGCCCTTGGTGACTTTGGCCTCCAAAAGGTAGGCCGCCATGATAGTCATGACGGGTCAGTTGTCGGACTGTTCCCTGCGTCATCCAAACCTGAAATTCCAATTGGGGAGACCCCGGAGCTTGCTACCACCTTCCTCAATTCCTTCATAGAAGCAGGGGGTGACTATCCTGTCGACTTCCGTGCGTATGGGTGGGTCCATTCTCCAGAGAACTACTGGTGGGGCAGGATGGTGGGTTTTGTCCTTACCAATCTTGAGGGGCCGCTGAAGCGTGTGGGGCTGTACCCAGCAGTCAGGGCCGTGCAGTGGGGCGTCCCGATGAGTTCTCATAACTTCTTTGGGATTCTGGAGCGCTACAATCCTCGGACGGGGACATTCTTTACTCCGGTTGGAGAGATGGGCCTTGCCCTACACGAATTGTATGAGGTCTCCGGGTTGTCGTCAGGGGATATTCCTTACGAGGAATTTGTCCCAACCACCAGGGAGCTGCGCCTTTTGGAAAAAGAATCTCCTCAAGTGTATGAGACCTACTGGGAGGTGATGTGCCATTTCTACATCTGCGGTCAGACAACTGCCTGGAGGTCAGGAGGCGTCAAGCAACTATCCTGGGCTGATTATTTGTTTAATAATGTCAGCAATAAAGATCTCCCAGTAATCCGACTAGCTCCTAGTTCTGGTGGGGAAGTTGAGGACAGGATCGACGCAGCTTCTGACAAGTTCTACACCACGGAGTCGAACGAGGACGGCTTCGACCCTGACTTGGTCTTTGAGAGCTTTCACCATCAAGCCCGGACCCCTATTTCTGATCAGGCGCTGTTGGCGGGCTTCCTGATGTTGTGGCTGAAGAGGTGTGTGGTGCCCACGCTACCACATGAAGTTATTGTGGCAGATGTGGTGTACCCGGCGGTACTCTTGGCCCATGGCCACCCCATAGCCCTTCTTCCCGCCGTGGTGGCTGGTATTCAAAGCGGGCTGCGGGTGTTGACCAAGAGCTTCTGCGGACCCCCAAAGACTACTAATTCTCGTGGGGAGCCGTATACCGACTCAGAGGGGAACCCGACGGTGAAGCACCCTAACCCGCGAATTGAGCTGCCTTACACGTACCTCATGGCTTGGTACGTGATGCATTGCCCGTCTCTAATGACGTCAGCGCGTGGGAGCGTGGATCATATCCCATTTGTGCAGCGGCTGGAACGTTCAGAGTGGCATGACACCTACCTGTATTACATTAGGAAGCGTCTTTCCTGTGCTGCCAACTACCAGCTCAACCGCTGCTTTCCAGAGGTTCAAGGTGCAGCCCCCGGGGAGCTGTTCACGGATGTCGCTGGGCGGGATGACTTCTCGCAATTGCCTGCTGGAGCCTTCTGGTGGTTGATCAATATACGACCAGGATATGTGCTGTTTCGCCAAGGAACTTCCTGCACTATCGAGCCGTATATGCCAAGTCGTTTTGCCCGACAATTTGGCTATGATCAGCTTTACGTCGGGAATCCCAATGCTCAACTTGCCTTTGACGGGAATCTGTTCGAAGGCGCTCGGGCTTGGTATTACAGCGTGGCTGGAGGGACGGGAGCAACGTTCCATCTGCCCGACGAAGCGCCTAAGTGCCGTATGAGCTTCAGCTTCTGTATTTGGTACTCCCAGGCCGGCCAGACGCCAGATCTTATTCCGGAGTCTTCATGTCTTGAGAGTATCAATGCCAGTCTCGAGGAGAGGTCTGAATCCAGTAAACGTACTAAACTCCTCGACCAGTACCTGAAAGCTCAGAGGGAGGTCGAGAAACGATCGAGGAGGGAGCCCCCAGTAGTGAGGGCGGCACCGCGACCGGCAAGGGCAAAGCCGCAAGCGACGAGGGCGGAGCCACCAGCAATGAGAGTGGAGCCGCGACCGGCAAGGAGGTCGAAGCAATTGGCGAGGAAGCGTCGTCGACGCTCTGCTTCCGTAGTTGAGCCTGCCCCAAAAAAGGCTCGGAGGGACTTAACGGCTGAAGTCTCTCAATCCAGAGCTATCTCTGCTGGAGTTGAGGTTCCTCCTGAAAGTGTCCCTGTTAGAGTTGAGGAACCGCTGGAAGATGAAGATTTTCCAAGCTTGGTCCGTGCTCCTAGGTCACGCAGCGAGACCGTGGAGGAAGGGGAGCTTGTTGAGCGACCCCTTGTTGCTGGTGATACCGAGTCACCGGAGGTTGACATAATGGGCGAGTCTCCTTCTGCTCATGAAGGGAGAGACGAGGTACAGCAACCGGGGTCCCCTAGTGTCTTTATTTCCAATCCTCGGGCAGTCGACCCTAGTCCTACCACTGGAGTGATTGGGGGTAAGGCTCCTGTTGCGGAGCTTCCTCGCGTGGCGCTATCGTCTTCTTCGGCATCGGGAGAAAGTGACTTTGAAGATAAAGTCGACTATGGCGATGAACCCGCTCTTCCTGATCAGGGCGGATTCTTTGACGTCTCGGAGGAGGAACAACATGAGGGTGAATCATCGACTGCGTTACCGCTGGCGATAATCCCTGCTGAAGGTACAACTTCGCATGTCGAGGCGATGGAAACAGAGTTGACCCAGCCCAAGGGGATTGAGGCTTCGGCCGCTGAGATAACCTTGGAGGGGGCAGCTGTTGAAGTTGGGGAGCCTTCCCCTTTGCCAGGAGGGGAAACAACCATTGAGGCTGAGGAGGCTCTCACTCCGCTGGTGAAGAAGGCTACTGCTGAAGCTGGGGAGACTCCCATTCTACAGGACTCGATGCCTCTGGACCTCGATCCTAGTAAGGCAGCTCTGACTGAGGGGACTCAGGTGGGGAGTCTGACGATCAGCACCCTTCCAGAAGGCCCCACAGCTCAATCCTTGGTGGAAGTTTCTGAAGAGGTTGTGCTTACAGCTCCTTCCTTGGTCGTGGAAGCTCCTGCAGAGGCAGCGCTCCCGGAAGCGCCAATGGGTAGTCTTGTTCTGGCCACATCGACGGCTGGCACGGCTCTTGTGCGAGAAGACCCGCCCTATATCCCTTGTCCCGTGACAGAAAAAGGGTCGGGAAGCTTCTTAGGTGGTGAAGACATGGGGGATCTGGCACGTCAAATGGTGCAACAATTCTTCACCTCGATGGGATCATGTATTGATCTCATCTTTCGTGGACACAGCACCTTCCAGTTCGCCCAGAGGCTTCTTGAAAATATGGCCGTGAGCGTCGAATTGGCGGGAGGCCCTTCACTTGCCAGGGCATGCCTGCGGGTGGTAGAGCAACTTGGAGATAACCTGCGGGAGCTGGAATCTTTGGAAGATGCAGGTTCTTCCGGCGAGGCCCAGGCCATCCTGACTAGGCTCCTAGCTGCTCAGGAACGGGAGCGACAGGAGGCGGAGGCGCAGATCACTGCCGAGATCCGTGACCTTGAATATTCCAAGGCTAAATTTCAAAAATTAGCCGGAGATTCGAGGGAATCTGAGCTCAGTGTGCAGAGCACGGAGCAGGTCATCCTCAGAACTCGGGACATTATTGCCAAGGCGGAAGCTGTTCTTGCACTAAATGAGGAGAAACTTGTCTCCCTCAAAAAGGAGCTTGAGGAGCAACGGGCCGCTACGGCGCGAGCTGAAGAGAGTCTGTCTCTGCAATCTTCCAGGGTGGACTCTCTGCGGATGCAACTGTCTGCCAGAAGTTTCTTATCTGAGGCGGAGCTGCGGGACCGGGCTATCATGGAGGCTGAAAGGACGCGCCAGCATGAGATTCACCGCCTTAGGGAACAAATCCGTTCCTTGGTGAACCAGGACATTTAGCCTTCTTTTCTTCTTTTTTTTTTTGAAAAGAAAAGAGACACTCTATTTATTAAGAGTGTTTGTATCCACTTCTATCATTTTTTTTTTGATATAATAGAAGTTTTCTTTGAAGCTTTTGTCCCAATTTCTTTGTCCTGTTGTGGATGAGTCCAACTCTTGATCACTAGTCGTGATTACGGAACTTAGGTAGGACTAAGTTCTTTTAATGGGACGCGGTCTTGGCGAGACGCGGTATTAATCCCACAGGGTGAGACGCGGTCATCAGTCTACCGGAACTTAGATTTTACTAAGTCCTTTTACTGAGACGCAGCGTCAATCATAAAGTGAGACGCGGTCATCATTTCATAAGAACTTAGATTCTACTAAGTCCTTTTGATGAGACGCGGCGTCAATCACAAATCGGAACGCGGTCTTCTTGATGAGACGCAGCATAGAGTGAAAACGCGGCCTCCGAACGCATCGTCAATCACAGGGTGAGACGCGGTTCTTAGTTCATGAGAACTTAGGCAGGACTAAGTCCTTTTGACAAGACGCAGCATCAATCCATAGGGAGACGTGGCCATCTTTGTTTCATGAGACGCGGCATTCGTTCAGGGAGACGCGGCTCTGAATAACGCGGATCTGCTTCTGCGAAGAAGGAAGCGGATCAGGCAGACGCGGGAGACGCAGCCTTGTGCCTTTCCCTTAATTCTGAGGGGACGCGACTTTGACTCGCGCAGGCATCTTTCTGGGACGCGGATGGGTGGATAGTTCTTCAATCCGCGTCTGGGTGTAAACTCCCAGGCGTTACATACAGCCTGTCATAGGGATTTGGTGTGATCTTTAAACGTCAGATGCGGATTTTCCGCTTTGTTTCCCGAAGCAGTTGTCCATGCGTCGGCTGCTGATTGGGCTTGAGTATTGATTCTCTTAAATGAGAAACCAGTGCGGGCGGTTGGAGATTAGCGCCAGCGGCGGTTCTCGAAGCAGCGTTACACGCGTCCGGCCTTTATTGGATCTTGGCAGTTGTGCAGTTATTAATGCCGGCGGTTCAGATTACGGGGCCATTAACCGCTGTTATCAGGAGCTGCCTATAAATAGGGCGCCCTTTCTCCCTTCAATCCTGCCTTTGGACTATTTTGTTTTTTGAGAGAGCGCTTTGAGAACTTTCATCTTCCTCAGAGAATTGTCTCCATGGATGAGGATGGCTCTGAAGATGACCCAGGGCTTTTAAGCTCCTGTTTGGTCCCTTTAGGAGAAAACAACTCTTTGCCCGGTGACCGCGTTTGCGTCCTGGTGCAGAGAGTACAACTCTTGACGGAGGTCTCCACGGGTATGCAGTTCGTTTCACCATGACACTTTAGATTCACCATGGCCTGTACCTTGGCTTCATGTCATCTGGACCCCCTCATGAAGTCTGCATTGGTGCATTCCTTCTGGAATTTGTACCATGGGCTTGAACTTCTCCGGACGCGCGTGCAGGAATCTTTGGCCCTTGGTGTTGGCGCGTTTTATGGCTTATGCCTTAGCGCGTTTCATGGCCAATGCCTTGGACGAATTCCAAAAAAAAGGTTTCAGACCCGCACCTTGCAACTCCTGTTCATGGAGATGGCAATTTTCGGCGTCTGTGCCTTTTCGGCGTTTGTGCTCTTTGACCTAGGCACAGAATGGGACCGCGTTTTGATTCGCGTTTGTCTCTGCTGATGCAACAGTTTGGCTTGCTGCGCGTGTCATTCCTGCGTCTTGGTAGACTGCATGGATCATTCCCGCATTTGGCTAACTGCGTGGATCACTCCCGCGTTTGCCTCTGCTGACTTAGTTTTTCTCTGTTTACACTAAGCTGCAGATTGTTCTAATTCTCTCTTTTTGTTCCTTGCAGGCTTGCTGGGCCCTTGGAAGAATACTTCGGTCGGCGAACTCGTTCAACCTTCACCTATGAGAGAATATATTATGGTCCTCGTCACCTATAAGAGAGTATATTACATCTCTGACGAGGACCCAACCCTCGCCAAGGTCTCTTCAGATCTGGTGCAAGAGACGGATAGGCTGAGTACCGGCGAGGGTGGTCCGGCGGTTGCGGCGGCGGATGAGATCCTCTTCCTCTCCCACTCCAGAAGTCACATCAAGGACACTCCGTTGGATGGCCTGCTGGGGAAAGGGATGGTGATGAAACCCCAGAAGTGACATCGAGGACAGTTAAAGTCCGTTGAGTCTTCTGCTGGGGGAAGGATCAATTCTTGAAGGAAGAGTTGCCGAACTTTTTGCTGCCGCCGGACTAAGTGGAGGGTGGCATCCTTTGTGATGACTCCGAAACTTCTGCTCTCACCCCAAGAGTGACTCCATGTTTGTTGGATAGTCTACTAGGGAAAGAGACGCGCCTGAACGAAGGGTTGCAGGACCTTCCATTGCCACTGGACCTCAAGAACACTATTGCTCTTGGCTTGGTCAGCTAGGGCGCTTTCGAAGTTGGCGTCATACATCAAAGTGCAACCGGCTCCAATTGTGCACCTGGGATCAGATGCGGTTTCAAGGAGTGAGTACGGCCTCAGAGAGAGAGAGGGACTTCTTTGTACTCCTTAATTGTAACACTCAATCTTATTGTATAAGAGAGCGTTTTGTATCACTTTCATGTGTTTGGATATGAATAAAAGTGACACTTTTCTTTTTGCTTCTTTCTGTTGTCTTGAACGTTTTGTTTTAGAAGCCAAAGAATAATTTTGGTGGACCCGCCACTTTATAAAAGAAAGTGACGAGTGGAGCGCGTACCCCCAGAGAAGGTGAACTTTTATCAAGGATTTGGGATTAACTTGATTTAAGATCAGCTGGGGATTTTGATGGAAGCATTGTTTATTGGTGTAATGTTAACCAACACTGCCTCCAGAATGAATTTGATACTCGGTTGGGGAGAATATCAAATGAAACTAGACTCGTAGGGAATCTAGTAAGATTTTTACCGTTAGAGGTGTGATATTAACTTAACGGTTTAGAAGTAGTCTTGTCAGAAGTGTAATATTAACTTGACAAGGATGTGAGTTAGAGGTGTGATATTAACCTAACTCATCAGCATCTCAGTTTTATTTGGGAAAACTGAGAGTGTCACTGTCATAGGTGTGATGTTTAACTTAACAGTGATAGAAATGCTAGAGGTGTAATGTTGAACTTGGCATTAGTCGTCTCGGCTTAAAGAAGTCGAGGAAAGGTCATAGCCATAGGTGTATTGTTGAACTTAGCAATGACTCGGATGCTGGAAGTGTAGTGTTAACTTGGCATCGTCTATTTCAGCTTCGATATGGAAGTCTGAAGAAAGGTAACTGTCAGAGGTGTGATATTAACTTGACAGGCACTCGATGTACTGCTTAGAGGTGTAATGTGAACTTAAACAGTAGTTTGTCAGAGGTGTGATATTAACTTGACAAGAATTTGCTTGCGATAGGAGCAATTTGAGGACCTGTCATTCTATTGATGAGAATTGACAAGTGGAATTTGAGGTGCCAGAGGTATAGTGTTAACTTGGCAAATTTGAGAGTTTGTTACTCTATGCAGAGTTAACAAGCCAGGTTTATACTCGACAAAGAGTATTCATTACCAGAGGTATAGTGTTAACATGGTAATGATTGCATTTTGTGGTCCTACCATTCTATGGATGAGAATTGGTAAGGGATTTTTGGAGGGAAGAGTGGAATCAAATCCACTTAGGTGGATTTTTAGCAAACCCTCAGCTGTCAACGGATTTGAGGTGCCTTTACCAACTACCGTTTGAGTTGGGCTAGCCATGCTATTCCCCTCAGCATGATGAGTTGTCGAAGACTTATGTTGGGCTTAAAGGCCAACATTTTCCTCTATCCTTAGCCGTCGGAGGCGTCGGATCAAATGGGAACGTGTCCCTTAGGATTTTTAGCAAATCCTCAGCTGTCAACGGGTTTGTCATGCCTTTACCAACTACCGTTTGAGTTGGGCTAGCCATGCTATTCCCCTCAGCATGATGAGTTGTCGAAGACTTATGTTGGGCTTAAAGGCCAACATTTTCTTCTATCCTTAGCCGTCAAGGGCGTCGGATGTTTGATCAGAGGTGTATTTTTAACTTGATCGGTGGAAGAATGCCATCTAGGGATAGTATTTCTTCAGGAATTTGCCATTGATTGGCATCATGAGTGTATCGCCATTTGAGGTTATGAGGCGATACGATCCATTTGAGTAGACTGACTCTACTACAAACGGTCCTTCCCATTTGGGTTGGAATTTTCCTTTCGTCTTGTGTGTCATGACCATGGGTCTTCGGACGGCTAAGACGAGGTCGCCTTTCTTGAAAGTTCGGGATTTGACTTTCTTGTTGAAGGCTCTGGTGATACGAGCTTGGTAAAGCTCGATTTGTTGTTGGGCCTGCAGACGCTTGTCGTCCAAGGCTTCCAATTCTTGGAGTCGCTGTCGATGCTTCTCCTCTGTTGTCATTTCCGCTGTCAAAGCGACGCGAAGAGAGGGAATTTGAATTTCCAGTGGAAGGACGGCTTCGCATCCGTACACCAAGGAAAATGGCGTGGCTTTAGTTGGGGTTCGCACAGTCGTGCGATAGGCCCATAAGCATTCGCCCAACTTATCGTCCCAGTCTCGTTGACTTTTCGAGACGAATTTCTTGAGAAGCTTGCCAATAGTCTTATTGAAAGCTTCTGCGAGGCCGT
The DNA here is from genome assembly GCA_038442645.1 of Agave tequilana. Taxonomy (NCBI): domain Eukaryota; kingdom Viridiplantae; phylum Streptophyta; class Magnoliopsida; order Asparagales; family Asparagaceae; genus Agave; species Agave tequilana. Next base: position 48,894 of record JAVJIF010030649.1, read on the forward strand.
TAGCGGGCGGATAGTATGCCGTTGATGACACACTCTGGATTCTGAACTTGGCGCAGAATCTCTGAAAAGCCTGGCTGATGAACTGGGGTCCATTGTCATGGACAATCCGCCGAGGCACACCGAAGCGGTAAATAACGTGATATTTCACGAACTTGATCACGTTAGAAGATTTCACCTCTTTCAAAGGGATAGCTTCGGCCCACTTTGAGAAGTAATCGGTTATCGCTAGGATGAACCGATGTCCCTTTGATGATGGTGGGCTGATAGGACCAACCACGTCCATCCCCCACATTTCGAACGGCCAGGTAGAGGTCGTAGAGTGGAGGTATCCTGGTGCTTGATGGATGAAATCGCCATGTATTTGACAGGCGTGACATCTTTTGGCATAGGCAACAGCATCGGCAACCATCTTGGGCCAATAGTAACCCAATCTTTGGAGTCGGTTTGCCAGCTTCGGGCCAGGTTGATGAGCTCCACAAGTACCATCGTGGGCTTCTTTCAATACTCCTTGGGCTTCTTTTGATGAGAGGCATCGGAGCAGGATCCCGTCATGCGATCGACGATACAATGTTCGCGAAATCGCATTGTAGTAGAATTTGGAGGCTTTCCTTCGGATGGCAGCCGCCTCCCTGGTGTCTTCGGGCAAGATGCCGTACAAGACAAAATCAATGTAGGGGAATCGCCAGTCTTTAAGTTCTGGATCGGTTGACACTTCAAGTGTTTCCTTACCGCGACGATCTCCTGTTGACCTCTGGTAGTCTCCGAGGGGACTTTTTGGGCAGTATAGGTCGTGGCTATAGACGAATACCTTCTCCATTGCTCCAGCTGGAAGAGCTAAGGAGGCAGCAAGGGATGCAAGTGCATCTGCATGCGCATTTTGCTTGCGCGGTACATGGTCGATGTAGAAGTTTGAAAACCTCTCGGCCATGTGGATTGTCGCGTTGTAGTAGGGTACTAGATCTTCATGCCTGACCTCATACTCTCCGCGAACTTGGCTGACGATGAGTTTAGAATCACCGTATGCCTCGAGATTTTTAACGCCAATCTCATCGGCGAATTGCATCCCAATCAAAAGAGCGTTGTATTCCGCCACATTGTTGGAACAGGGCTCGGTTAACGAGATAGCTCGGGGAATCACGTAATTTTGTGGGGAGACGAGTACTACTCCTACCCCCGCAACTGTACGTCCCTTAGAGCTTGTTCTCGATGCGCCATCGAAGAAAAGTTGCCATACTTGTCCTTCGAACAATGTCTGGGTCAGGCAGGCTTCGGCGACCTCGTCTGGGAGATCCTCGTAGAGTTTGGCTGCCCTGGGATTTGGGTGTTCAGCTAAGAAGTCCGCCACCGCTTGTCCCTTAATAGCCTTTTGTGGCAGAAAATGCATCTCATATTGTGATAGCAATATGGCCCATTTTGCCAGCCGGCCATTTAGTGAAGAAGGCTTTGTCATAAGTAACCTCAGGGGGTTGACTTTGGATATGACATTTATGGTTTGGCCCACCAGATAGTGTCGCATTTTCTGAATGGCGAACACCAGTGCCAAACATTCCTTCTCGATCGGGTTGTACCGATGTTCGGCTCCGATCATCGTTCTACTTAGGTAGTAGATTGCTTGTTCTCGCCCCTGGTCATCATTCTGAGCTAGTAGAGCTCCCAAAGAATGATCCATTGATCGGACGTACACCAGGAAGGGCTTTCCGGATACCGGAGCTGCCAGGACTGGTGGTTGGGTGAGGTAGTGCTTGATCTCCTCAAATGCTTGCTGGCAAGCGTCGTCCCAAATGAACGAAACGCCCTTCTTCATCAGCTTAGCGAAGGGTTGGCATCTCCCGGAGAGATTTGAAATAAATCTGCGGATATATGCCAATCGTCCTTGTAATCCTCTGAGCTCCTTGAGGCTTCTGGGGGGTTGCATCTCTTGGATAGCGCGGACTTTCTCCGGATCCAAATGGATTCCTGTGGAAGTCACGACAAACCCTAGGAATTTGCCACTGGCTACCCCCAGGAAGGACTTGGTGGGGTTCATCTTCAATTGATGAGCCCGCATGATGTCGAAGACCACCCTCAGGTCTGCTATGTGATCACCTTTAGTGCGGCTTTTTACCGCAATGTCGTCGACATAACATTCCACCGTTTTGCGTATCTGCCGATGGAAAATGGCATTCATGGCCCTTTGGTAGGTTGCCCCCGCATTTTTCAGACCGAAGGGCATGACGGTGTAGCAATATACCCCTAGAGGTGTCCTGAAGGAGGTGTGCTTTTCGTCATCGGGATACATCTTGATTTGATTATATCCTGAGAACCCGTCCATAAAGGACATTCGCTCGAATCCACAAGTATTGTCAATCATGACATCTGTGATTGGCAATGGGAATTCGTCTTTGGGGCAGGCCTCGTTTAGATCACGGAAGTCGATGCAGATCCGGATCTTCCCGTTCTTCTTGGCGACGGGGACGATGTTGGCTACCCAGTCGGGATGCTGTTCCTCCCTGATAAAGCCGGAGTCAATAAGCTTCCTGACTTCTGATTGGATTGCCTCCATTATCTCTGGACGGAACCGTCGCTGCTGTTGTTTAACGGGCTTCATGTCCGGATTGATGTTGAGGCGATGCATAGCCACTTGAGGATCAAGTTCAGGCATGTCCTCATAATTCCAGGCGAAGACATCTATATACTCTTGTACAAGAGATATTAAATCCTTCTTCTCTGGAGGCGACAGGCCGTCACTTATGAAGATGGGTTTAGGATTGTCTTCATCTCCTAGGTTGACTTGAACAACCTTGTCTTCTGTGGGTGGCTCACGCTGTTCAAAGCGGATGTCCCAAAGAGCATTCAAATGTCTGATCCAAGGGTCTGTATCGGATTGGATCATTTCTTCATCTTCATCCTCCAGATGGCTTGTCGAAACCATGTTTACTGAAAGCCCTTTGAAGATGTTGCCGACACTGACATCTGATTCCCATGACGACGTGTCTGATGAGCAGTCATGACTTGACAGTCTCTCCGAATCAGAGGCTGATGGCACTGGAGTTGATACATAGCCCAACCCCCGGCGCGTCTGATGATAGTAATCAGGGGTTTTCCCTTTCGGTACAAAGGATCGAAGCAGTGTTCTTCTTCCTTTTCCGAAGTTCAACCCAGGCCTGTTGGTTAGATCATACCCCATGCGCTTCATCATCTTGAGCGTTCTTGGTTGATAATGATCGAACTGAGGGGATTCATCCTCACCTTCCGATTCTTCGTGGGGTATAGGTTCAGATGCGATTCGCCCAAAAAGTATTGGTCTTTGGCCTTTTCGTCCGGCTGGAACCATGAATACAGACTCTTGCGCGTCACCATTATCTTGGTATGTCCCGAAGGATGATTTCACCGGTACATGCAAAGATGTCAAGGCATCTATTGCCGACCAGAGGTCATCGTCCACGTCGGTAGTGGTATCCGACGGTATTGAATCGGAAACATACACAGGGAAATACGCAAAGTCTAAATCTTCATTAATGTACCAACCACCCGCATCGTCGGTGGTATCAACATCGAGCTTATTAGTGCTCTTTACAATGGGCTCCAACTCCCATAGGCACTCTTCTTTCTCAGGCTCAACGTCAGCTTCATTACCAGAGTCTGGCTCCTCTGGTTGTGGGGTTTCATTAGTCTCCTCCGGATCCTGATATAAGAGGGAGTCCGTGAAATAATTTTCAACCCCTTTAAACGGATGCCTTTCGGCAATCAACGTTCGGACCTGTCCACTCTCATCAATGTATTTCATGACTTGGTGGAGAGTAGAGGGAACGATGGAATTGCGGTGAATCCATGGTCGTCCCAGCAACAGGTTGTAGGAAGTGTCCGCGTCAATGACGTAACACGTCACTTCTGACTTAAGGCTCCCGATCTGGCATTTGAGCTTGATCTTCCCCATTGGGCGGGAGCTGTTGGCATTGAACCCGTAAATAGTCGTCTGGGTAGGGCTCAGACGATGGGTAGGAATGCCTAGAAACTGCATAACCCGGCGAGGTATGATGCTCAGCGCGGACCCTGGGTCTACCTGGATGCGGTTGACCTCGGATGACCCAATATACCCTGTGAAGTATAGGGGTCGGTCATGCTTCCCTTTAACCTGCATGTCATCTATTGTGAAGGTGATGCAGGGAGCATTTGGGGAGGTGTGGAGGCAATCCTCTTCATCTTCCTCCCTTGGCACGCGGGTCATAAAGACCTCAGCATTTGCCAGAGCTTCTTGTAGAGCCTCTCTGGTTGACTTTGATAGCCTCAGGAGCTCATACAAGGTAATGCGTGCCGGGATGTTGGCTAGTTGAGCCAAGACGTCGAAGCGGTAAGGTGTCGAGGATCCTTCTGTTACACCTTTCGCAAGAACTCGAGAAAACCGAGTTTCTTTCTGCTTCTCCCCAGGCTGTTTAGAGGAGGGCTTGGCTGGTTCCACGGCTGGTTGCGGAGAAGCCGCTGATGTCTCGCCGTACTGCTTCAAGTATGCCTGTCCTGAACGGGTCCCTGCCGTAGGTTGGCTGGGCTCTGCGGCCAGGACTATTGTTTCCTCTTCTGAGTCAGTCAGCGAGGGAACATCAGTGTCCGCTTCTCGAGAAGAGGCGCATATCACATGGCAAGATGAAGCCTTCCCTTTGCCTTTGGACTTCCTGTTGGTCACAGTCGTCCATTGTTGCTCGTCGACGAGGTCAGGGTGGACCCACATGATTTCCCCTCGAGGTGTAGAGACGGGTACCAAGCCTTTCTCCTGTTGCTGATGAGGGTCTGTGTTGACCACCCTCAGTTCTCCTTTCGGGACAGAGATTACCCCCACGGGTGTCGGGGGTCGTGTCCCAAACTGGAGAATCGACGTCATGTTGGCCGTCATCTTCTTCTGCTCCGGTCGGAGTTTTAATACCTCCGCGTCAATCAGAGCTTGAAGGATGTCCTTAAAGACATAGCAGCTTTTGGTAGGATGTCCGAGCATCCTGTGGTATAAGCAGTAGGTGGGATTGTCGGTCTTGCCGACCTCCTCCGGGCGCCTAATTTCAGGGAGCTTCAGTCGATTGCTCTTGTTGAGTAGCTTGAAGAGCGAATCGACGTGTTCCTCCTTGAAGGAATACTGCTTGTTGGGGCGTGGCTGGCTTGAAGAGCCACTTGCCCTGCCTGTTTGAGGTTTGGTGGGAGATTTGGTCTCCGTCGCCAAATTATCCTTCCGCTTGGTTTGGAGGGAGGTGTCTGGTGCCGGTGCACGCCTTGTCGACCTTTCCGGCCGCAACTTGCCTTCCTCTGCCCTGACACGGGCAACAATCTCCTCAGCCTGTTCACCTTGTTGGACTAACTGCTTCCAGGTGCGGCTTTCGGCAACTCCTATTTGAGCAAGGAGTGAGGTTTGGAGATTATGGCGACATGTTTCCACCAGGGTGGCCTGGGTCATGCCGCTTGGACATCGGAGTGCCATGTTCCGAAATCTTTCTACGAAAGACTTGACGGACTCTCCCTTTCGCTGTTTTGTAGCTAAAAGGGTAGGCATTGTGACCTCTGAATCATCTTCGAAGAAGCGTGTTAGAAACAGCTTCTCCAAGTCACCCCAGTTCTTGATGGAACCTTCGGGGAGCTTCATGAACCATTCAAAGGCCAACCCTTTTAGGGTGCCGATGAACAGTCGCGCCAGGATGGCATCGTTATCTACCACATTCCCGGTCTGGGATTTGAAGTAGTAGATGTGCTGGTTGGGTGACCCCTTCCCGTCGAATGCCTGGAGAGTTGGAGCCTTGAACTTAGGAGGGTACGGGACTAAGTCCCACTCGGCCGGATAGGGCCGGACTACCCCAGCTTCTTGGAGGCCTTTACGGTTGGTAAGGGCCTCGAGGCGCTGCTCCAGTTGACTCATTCTTTTAGCATGAGCCTTTCCCGGGGTCTGGTCGCTTCTTGCCTGCGACGAGGGCTTGGACACATCCGAGGTAGATCGTCGTGTCTCGTCAGAAGATTCGGAGGGTGGGCTTTCTCCTTTTCTCCCTTTCCCCTTTGGTCGTCTAGGAGGAGATCTCGCTCTTTCTTCAAGCAATTTCTCGAGCATATGCTTGAGGGAGTCAATGGATCTCTGTTGAGAGGCGATTATATCCATCTGGTGCTTCTGCGTCTGTTCTAAACGCCTGGTCGTCTCCTCAGGAGTGTCTGCCATGTAGGCGGAAGCCTCCTTCTCGACGGAAGAGTTTGAAGCTTGCGACCCCACTACAGCAGAGTGAGAATCACCCGTTCTAATGCCGCGGGCTAAGGCATTATAGTCAATTGGGGGAATGGCCCCCGTCCGGGTGCGAGTGTGTTGATACACTCCTTCCGGTACAGAGTCAGACTCGGAGTCATCTGGGCTGACTGCAATTTGTTTCCCCTTACTCCTGCTAGTCATGTTTGCAGTAAGCTCCGGGTATTCAACATCTGAGAAGGTTCTCCTCCTGTGGGAGCGTCTTCTCTTGGCTGATGGGGGAATCAGGGTCAGCTGTCTAATTAAAGACGGCTGGTGCACGCCTGACTCGCAATGGCATCCAGAGAGCATCTGGATGAGCTGTTGACAGTAGCATGGAGAAGTGGTCTGATTGGCACTCCTCTTCCTTGTCAAATACTCCCTCAAATCTGTGGGAGGGGGATTAAAGAAACTGGTCTCGCAACGTCGACGACGGGAGACAGTCATGTGCTGTTCAGCCTGGACACAGGTTTCAGAAACGCGGCTGTTGCGTCGCGGCTGCGTCACGCGCGTCTGGCGTCTCTGTTGATATGAGACGCGACTTTCGCGTTGCTGTCTGCTGCGTTGGAGCAGAGAGACTTGGGAGAGAGTGGGCTGCTGGGCCCCACGCCTATGGGCGCGTGCTTCCTGCGTTTGACGAGACGCAGAAGCTTCGCTTTGGCGTTTGACAAGTTGGTCTTTAGAGGGCTCAACTTGGGGAGTCTCGCGTTTGGGTCGCCAAACACAGACCTCTCGCACTGGACGAGGTGCGGGCAAGGCATCGGATCGCACGCTGCGTTCAACCCCAGTCAGAAAACCAACGGTTCCGACCGAGTGTTGACGCGCGCGTCTTCTCTGTCGACGCTCGGCATTCCGATTGCGTCGTGGAGGAAGAGAGAAGCCAACAACTTCCTGGTTTGTAGAACCAGGGGTGTTTGCCACGCGGGTCTCCTGAGAGACGCTGACGCGGGCGTTCTGTGCGACACGGTCGATCGCACCAGTAGATGTGCCGGGGACCACGCGGGCCTTCAGAGAGGAGTTGGCGCGTGTGTTCTGCGCGGCGCGGTTGATCGTAGCAGAGGAGTCTGAGGTTACGCGGGCCTTCTGGGAGGCGTCGGCGCGTGGACCAAACTTGGCACAGTAGGCAGCAGGAGCACCTGACAGAGCCTCAGATTGGGCTTCAGGGGGCTGTCCACTTGAGACCCTGCGGCAGACGCGGGTCTTTGGGCTCTTGGAGCCAGAAGAGAGGAACTCTTCATACTTCGCCTGGTCGAACTCGACGACGAGGGATTCGACCATTTTCCCCTTACGGAGAACGTCATCTTGCACCACGGTGCGCTCGTCAGTAACGAAGGTAGTCCCCAGCGGAGTCGCCATCTCTTGTAGGGGCCGGGAAAGTTTGGTGGTCGGAGAAAGTGGTTTTAGCTGTAAAAAGATTTCCTTAATTCAAGCGAAACGATTACAACCAAAAGAACTACTCTTCCCTCTTTTCCAGTTACAAGGGAGGGAGGATGTCTGAATCTTCCCTTTGTTTAAAGCTGGGTTCTTCGTGTGGCGATGGAGAGTGAATCTTGTTCTCCGTTGACCAGATGACCGTCCTGGACCGTCGGGGGTCTTCTCTTCGGTCGGTAGAAAGAGTAACTCAGCTCCGTCTACCAAAACTCTCAAAGAGGAGGTAGGCGAAGAGCGGCTAGTACTCAGTAAGCTCGCTGAAGAGTCGTGCTTCTCTTTTGATGATCCTTCTGCCTGGATTCGATCGATTTTGATGATGCCCTCTCTCAAAGCTCTCGCTCTTCAAAACTCCGATCTTCTGCCAAGCTTGATCCTCTCAAGCCTCTATCCCTGTGTGTCTCTCCAAAAAAACTCCGATCCTCTCTTCATAGCAAACAAGGCTATTTATAGGGATCTCAGGGGGTGAAGGTGCCTCCTGAAAACGCTCCCGAATGAGGGGCCACTACCCGCTACATGCGCGGTGACTGGCCCCGCAATCAGGGCAGTTGCAACTGAGACGCGGGCGTTGGGCCGAACGCGCCTTGAAGTTTGAGACGCGGGCGTCGAGCCAAACGCGCCTTGAAGTTTGAGACGCGGGCTTCGGGCCTTCACGTCTGGATGCTGAGGCGCGGGCGTCGGGCCGACGTGCCTTGATGCTGAGACGCGGGCTTCGAGCCGACGCGTCTGAATGTTGTGACGCGGGTGTAGAGCCAACGCGTCTTAATGCTGAGACGCGAGCATCGATTTCTCGCGTCTAGAGCTTGAGACTCTGCTTCCTTAATGGCTGGTCTGTTAGTCATTTTTAGACAGCCTACACCAGCATCCTCAGTCTTGTACTTCTTGTCAAGACTGACCCATAACTTTTTTGTCGTTATGATAGGATTGTAGACATTGTAAAGAGAGTCATCCAGTCCATTTAAAACATAGTTTCGGCAAAGGAAGTCACCTTGAGTCCATGCATCGACTGAGTCCCGATCAGTTCTGGGTTCTGGTGGATCTTCTTGTAGGAATTTGGCCAGATGCAAAGTGGTCAAGTAGAAGAGCATCTTCTGTTGCCACCTCTTGAATTCTGTGCCATCAAATTTTCCTGGCTTCTCCGGCTTCGGGTTAGGAAGTGGAGTGGGTATCAAAACTTGTAACTGCATGTTTGGTGCCTTACTTCAGCTATCTTGATTAGTCTCAGACATTTTCTGCAATTTTAAACAGAACAGAAGTAAGAAACTTCAATACGATAATTGTCTTTAGAATGTTGGTTTCTGGGATCAATCTGACAACTAATCAATATCACTGAAATATCACCGATCTAATTGGCCAGGTCGGTTAATATCAGGTGGGAGGTTTTCCGTTCAATAGAACGTTCCTTAATTAAAGAACCATCTTTCAGTTACCTATCTTGGTTAAACACCAATTAGACTTGTATAAGTCAGTCTCAATATACTGATATTCAGTATATCCCCTGTATAAAGAAATTAATTCACTTATACAGTACTTGGAGTGAGGTACGCTTAAAGCGAATCTCCTTAAGACAATTACGTCCCCCGCACCGGTGTTAACGGGTTACTGGACGCTGGTCTCCCAAGATACAACACTCCTTCACGGTATTTGGATAGCACTACCAAATCACCGTACGGTCGAACCGTAATTAACCAGTACCTTCACAGGATTATTGAAGCAGCGGGACTAAGACAAATTTTGGGAGAATATTTGCCTTTACTTTGGAGGAGCACCCACTTCTTAAGGTAGAAGAATATTCTTCTTTAGAAGTCTCAGATTCAGGCCACTTCTTAAGGTAGAAGAATATTCTTCTTTGGAAGTCTCAGATTCAGACAACAATTCTACTAAAGAATCTGTTGAATTTTCTGAGAATTTTTTGCAGAATCTCTTAGAAGTTGCTTTGGAAAGTGAGTTGTAGAATCCCCACTTGCTTTGAAAACCGAGTTATAGATTTCCCGCTTCCCTTTTTGGAAGTTACTTCAAGAATGAGAGAGAGAGAGGATCTTCTTCAGACTGAGTTCAGAAGGTTGGTGTGTCTTAATTGAGAGAATCGGAGCGCTATCTATAGCGCTCCAGGAGGGGCATTTTGGTCCGAACTCAACTAACAGTTGCAACGGTTCGTTTCAACCTCAGCAACCGTCCCACTGTTGCGCGGGGCGGTTCGGATCCGGAGAGCAAAGCGGGTATGCTCTGCGTAACCCATAGCCGTGAGACCCGGTTCAAAAAGAAGCAGGCTGGGTAGGAAACCTAGACCCAGACCTGAGCCTGGCCCCGCCAGCGGCGGCACGCGCATATGCGGGCATGGTTTCCTCCCAATTGCGCCGGCGCCGGCCAGCCGGCCGGCCGTCTTTAGCGGCGGCGCGCGCGTGCGCATGTGCGGGCATGGTTTCCTCCCAATCGCGCGCGAAAACTCCAAGTACCCAATGGGCACGCCCTTTGTTCCCATTTTTCTCTATTTAAATACTTCAAACTTCCATCTCATAGCTAATGTGGGACTAAATGCCTTTAGTTACTATTAGTCTCATTTTGGTTTTGAATTAAGCAATCTTTAAGCTTGAATATCTCATTCATTCGAAGTCGGAATTGAACATGTGAATACACCATGTTCATCCTCAATGGAAGGAGAACACACTCCAACCATCATCCAATTGATTCGATCAACAGATCTCGCCGTAATTCAATTCAAAGATTCACATATATTCTTCATATTCCCAACAAGGATAAGTAAAGCCCGGGCACAGGAACAGCACTTACACAAACAACACACAAAAATAATCACCCCATCCCTTGAGAAATTCTCAGACTGCTGGTGGTGGTTTTTTTTTGTTGTTGTTGTTGTTGTTGTTGTGTGTTTTTTTTTTTTTTTTTTTTTTTGGGTGGGGGGGGGGGGGGGGGGGTGGGTGGGTGGGCCGTGGTTGGGGGTGTGGGGTGTGGGGTGTGGGTTTGGTATGGTCTCTCACACGAATCCAAGCTTGTGGTGGGGTTTGTTCTTAAAGTTTGAATGAGATGCGAGCATTCTTTGCTTCGCACATTCCCCTTCATCTCTCTCTCTCTCTCTCTCTCTCTCTCTCTCTCACTCACTCTGTGATTAAAGAGAAGCCCTGGGATGGGACAAGCCCCTTCATTGCAAAAGTAGGCTTTAGGGTCCTGCTGGCAAGGCTGAAAAAGAAGTCATCTTTGAGGCTGAAAAATAAGTCATCTTTGCTTTGCTTTTCCCTCTTTTGCTTTTAGCTTACATTTGTGTGTTAATCTCATTTTTAGGCTCAATGCTAACATGTTAGTTAACTATGTTACACAAATACATGAGAATTATCACTCTAAATGTGCCTTTTGCTGTGCAGCCTTGATCATTCACACAAAGTTCTCGGTTCTCATTGCCTTGCTTAGAGGAAGAGTATGTGTTTGCTTTATGGGGGTCATTGGTGAGTAAGCAAAACTCTCTGCATTAGTCGAAATTTCAAACATGATGGTGTATTTGTGTAATGGCGTGGCTTCTTTCGTTTATCTGCAATGCTCAAACTTTTGTGTATTCTTATCTCAAAATGTCTACGACACAGAGAACTCGAATCAAATGAATGGAAGCATAGTAAATCGATTGAAAATATTCTCTCAAACTCTGTGATCATCGTGGGCCTGATACAACAAGCAAAGACTCTACTTACACTTCAAATTCCTCTTCTTTTTTGCCTAGTTTAACTTTCAAACACACACTGCTCCACGACAATTACTTTGCATGCTAAAGCATAGAGACATTCAAGAGCAGCAGCAGCAGCAGCAGCAGAGGCAGAAATCTGAAACATCCATGCAAACCAACCTCCTTTTTCTTTTCATTCCTTTGAACAGCAAAGAAGCAATCCACACCATTAAAGTGATCCCCTTCAACATGATAAAAATCAGATGTGAAAACATGATCCCTCTGACTTCTTATTTTGTATCTAACCAAAAGAGCAAAACTTCATAGGAGTGTGGCTATTGTGGAGCTGCACAGGTTCAAGTTCGTTCATGAAATGGCCGCAAAAAACCCAACTGCCTGGAAAGAAAAAGAAAGGTATATACATTGTAGAACCAAAACCCATCACCCATCCCTTAGGATACGGTTCATATGTGTGAGTCACATACACGCATATAATAAGAAGGTCAATCTCGTATTAACAGGTGGATTGAATCTCTTATAATCTCTTATAATATGTGTGTGAGGCCCACTGTGAGAGCTTGCCCTAGTAGACGGCTCGGGCCCACTAACCATGATCCGTGGGTTTGACATTTTGTCATTGCCTTAATTGGATGGAATATTATGTGATCATATAAGAGGTACAAACCCACAAGCTTCTTCAGATGATGCACAACTAGTCATAAACGTCCGAACCAGTTTCCTTTTGTGCTGGAATGAGAGGAGACCAAATTGAGGCAGAGATGACAAGGAGGGTCAATCCCTTGTAACATTGAGAGTAGAGAGGTCATTGAGAGAGATGTTGTTGTTTCATGGGGCCCTTGAGGAAACGAAGGCTACATACCCTGCTTATAGTCTCATGCATACAATGGAGGAAGAAAAGAGAACAAGAAGACGAAGGGAGTTTGATTTGATGGAAAGAAATTTGAGGTGGGATCCAAAGGAAGAATCTTTTCTTGGTCAGACATCAAGGAAGGACACAGTGTGATTTGTCTCGCGTGTGTCGTTCTATTATGAGGCTCAAAGCCAAAAACAGTGCAAGAGATTACAAAGTGCAAGAAAAGAAATGCATTCAAAAAAGTTTCTAATGGAGAATTAAGCTTGAAACAGTATAATGACGATGACCCATAGAGATGAAGAAGAATCCTAACTAGAGAAAGAGGCAGAACAAAAGCACCGACCTACATCGGAGCTACAAGACACATTCCGAGATTTTGTTTCAGGTCTTGAAAGATCCAACACCTAGCTCACAATTGCGTATCGAAGAGGATCCATAATGTTTGTCCTCATCTCTTAAAAAGAAAAAGTTTGCGCGATTGTAGCTCTATAATTCACTTTGTCATTTATTATACGGTGCAAACTAGAACTGTAAATGCCAGCGTCAGAAAATAAATTTTACACGCAGTACATTACCTGTAGAATTTTTTTGTTTCTTTCCTAGACTCAAAGGAACCAAATATATAACCAGAGACAATTAATGACCGAGGGATAGCATTTCATATGCAGAAGGTAAATGATTAACAGACCAAAAATATTGCAAAAGACAACAATTTAATTACCTGATTACATCATGCAATATTTTCTCAAATCCTCAATATTTTGATTATTTCCTTGATCGCTGCTAATAGTTTCGCGCGCGCGCGCGCCCAAACACGCATGTTTCTTATCTCCTGCTTATTTCATGTAGTACTCTTCATTTCCTCCAAAAATAAAAAAAAATTGAGCTTGAAGAAAAACTTCTTCAAATCTATTAGCTGATAGAAAACTGTGAACAGATAGTTCAAACAGGTAAAAGACAATAAACGAAAGAATATGAAGTTCCCATGCTAAGAACCAGTAATGCTATTTCAAAAGTTCGGCATTCTTTAGTTGTACATGCAGAGTAGTACAGCTATTTAATTCCTGCTACTTGTAAGACATGAATTAAGCATAATTCAGGTTTTCTAAATACATTTAACTGTCATTAGAAGTAGCACACACCATCTTAATTTCCTGTCTTCACACACACAAACACACACACACACACACACACACACACACGTATTTGGTAGCATAAAGAAAAAAGATTACAAGGCATGAGGATTGGAATCAATGAATCTTCCAAACCTCCATCATTTTGGGTTTCTTTTACTATAAGCAGATTAGCAAAACTTTAGAAAGAAACCCAGAAAACAGTTTGAAAAACATGAGCAGCACTAGCAGGCCAGCAGCAGGGGTGGGTCATAACATGAATTAGAAACTATTAACACCCAAAAAAAAAAAAAAAAAAGAACTAGCAACTTATGTAATTTAGGGGCCACATTACTGAACACTGAAGAGTAAGGCTGTCGAAAAGACCAAGTAGGCTTGCTGGCACTTAGAGATTCCTACCCTATATATTAACCAGGTAGCTTAATGAGCTCAGGTAATGATATCATGAATAGAATTTGAAGAATGATGACACTTGTGTATGAAGACATGCAGTTGGACTTGGATTCAAGATATAGACTAATGATAAGAATGGAAATTACTTCAAAAAAAAAAAAAAAAAAGAAAAAAAAAACCTGGCATCAAGACAAGAGCATGCTATCAAACAGCCAGAAAAGAGCAAGCACAAGGAAGTCATAGATCCAATGGAATAAAAGATCTAGGTCTTCTTCATTTCCCTACAATCTTTATCGACTTCTGCTCATTCACGCCAAACTACTTAAACGTGAAACTGCAGATAATGTTTCTTTAGTTCCTGTGGCGCTTCCATTCAAAACAGTCAAATTGGCCGCATGTCTCAGATGCTCAGTCACTAACAAGTACAATGTTCCCAAAACATGACCTCTCCAATATGTGTCAGCAAAACTCATGGCAAGCAAATACTGCAGTAGACAGAGGGAGTCGATGCAAGGGCCAGAATTATCAGCTCTATACTAAGACTGTAACTAATATCCAAGTACCTGCTGATGTACTTGCAAGAAATATAGGTATATACATAATACCTACGTGCATGTATAGATGCATAACTATGTACGATTTTTTGCTAAACAAGTGATTTCACTGTCTCGGCCAATCCTTAAACCCTCATATAGAAGGTTAATTTGCAAGCAACTCAACAAGGAACAGAACCAAAAAGAAAGCCGGGGGATTTCCCCCAAAACTTTCTACCAAAGAATAGCATGCCAAGTCGTGTCACAGAGAGAATCCAAGGAAACAAACCAGTTCGGATATGCACTATAAAGGACAGGACTAGTACTAAAAAAAAAGTAACAAGGTTTTCATTCCAATGATACTGGATAGATTACATGCTGATTTTTCCTGCCAAAGTCTTAAACAGGAAGAATCTAGGGATCGGGTAAAGGTTCTGATTGTTAAAATATCAAATCAAAATGAATGTGATTCATGGTATTAGTAGAGAAGTGAAAAAGTCATCATAAAATATGATTTATAGCATTAGTGGAGAAATAGAAAAGTCACCATAAATTATGAATTGAAAAAGTCATCGACTCATCATAAATAATGGAATTGAAAGAGTCATCAGCATTAGAGAAATGAAAGAATCACCATAAATTGAAAAAGTTGAAGAGTCATATATACGCATGATTTATTATCATTTATTTTTGACATTAAAGTAAAGATCAATGTGGATGTTTGGTATTATTGTAAGTTTTTTTCTTTGAAGCCTATAAAAAACTAGTGTATCTCTTTATTTTTAAAGCAAGTAAGAAAAAATTTGAATAAGATCCATTTCATCACTTAAAAAATTTAGATTATAATATATTATTTTATAGATTAGTATACAACACTATTCGAGATTGTCAATTATAAAGCACTGAACTGAGCATAGAATAATTGTTATGTAGTAAGAAAGGAATACACTTAATACACAGAAATACTCGAGGAATGAATGTAAAGGCAATTAGAGTAAGAGGAGAGCCAAGGAAACTACAAATAACAAAAGATGTTAATCATCCATAAGCTCAGCCATAAGAATGGTACTTAATCAAGTACAATTAGTTGCCCGGGAGGAAACAATTATATTTGATGAAATAAGCATTTATAAATTTTCCTAGGTATTAATCCTTAACCACAAAGTAGAGATTCAAAAGGACGAAAGTGAAAAAATTGTGCGAACAATGACATAGTTTACATAACCGTGAATCTGGCACCCAGTTATAAGGTTGATAACTAGACCCGACCCTGCATCTGGAACCGGACCGGCTGGTTCCGGTTCTAGTTTCAGATAGGTCGGGTCTGATTTTTTTTCTTCGATTCTTGAATCATTTCAACTCTGTCGAATATTATTTTTTATGTATAAGAAAAATTAATAAAATAATTAAAAAAAAAAGGGACTTGAACTTAATCCTTAGTATAATTAAGCTGCTTACTTATCCTCTTAGGGTTTAAAGAAATCAAAACACAATGAGCTCTCTTACCTCAATTCTCGTACCTTACCTCAATCGCTTTCTTTCGTTTCGGTGATCGTCATTTCTATAAAATATTTATTTTCTTTTTGCACGATTTCTTATTATTTTAACACTATTTTTATCCAATCATCAAGACATGCTTGGATCCCTACTTATTTGGGGCAAATACTCGAACGAGTTTGATCCAAAATACTTTTTCCTTGCACTGAATGCTTACTTTACAGCTAATGTCAACACCGACATTACTAAGATTTGTTTAGCAATAATTTCCATGATTGAGAATTGTGTTGAACACTCATTCCACTATTGCAAGATTGAAAATTTCATATCTTGAAAATTTTCATCAAACTCAAATGAAGTGGTTAGATAACTATCTAACTCTGAATTCGAGCTTGATAATGTGATTTTTGGCTCTTTACAATAATAGTTGTTGCTCTATACTAATTTTAGAAGTGTCCTCAATTTGACTACTAGTTTGATCATAAAAGGGGATATTAATACTTGAACTATAAATTTTACTATATTCATCATATAAGGCATAATTTTTTTTTAACTTCATTAAATATAGCATAAATATTTACATTCAATTTTAAAATTCCATAATAAGTAGACAAATATTCATGTAATCAATCTAATTTACATTGTGGATCAAAAACATATGCAACTAAATAAATAGGTAAAATTATTTTAAAATATTCTACATATTTATTTTTCATTGCTTGAATTACATGCAAATAAATTCATATTATTTCAATTTTCTTCTATCACGCCACAAATATTAATACTCTCAATCAAAAATAAATATGTTGTTAGATAATAAACACCAGATAAAATGTAAGTAAAATCATTAAAAAATTAAGATATTCAAAAATACTTGTGCATGCATCCCGATGATCAGGTTATTAATTAATTTCATTAATATTATTAGCAATAAAATCAGATAATAATTCTTTATAAGCATTACAATCATTAAATAATTCTTAAGTTGAATTCCAACGGGTTGAAACGTCCCGTGGAAATCATTTAGGCCTCATACATTTCGATTTACAATATTTTGTCAAATCTTTCATTATTCGTGAATATGTTCATAAATAATGAAGTGTATGTCTAATAGATTTAAAATAATTCTCTAGTTGTTTTAGACCATCTTGCACACATAAATTTAAAATATGACAAGCACATTTTTGATGAAAAATTTATCCCAAATACAGATTTACAAACTTTTTTAATTCAAAGATAGATATAGTATTAGCAGATGCATTATTAAAATCAATTGCAAAAATCTTATTAATTAAACCATATTCTTCTACAATTATTTTTATTAATCTATAAATATTAGAAGCAGTATGTCTTTCATCAAACACTCTAAATGAATTATTCTTTTTTGTAAGTTCTAGTCATGATCAACTCAATGACAAGTAATCCCCACTTGAGAATATTTTTGCTAGTGATCAGTCCCTATATAACCACATATAGATACACACCTATCAAAAGTGATGAAAAATCATCAATTCTTTTACTTTTTTATAAAGCTTATGGATTGTGTTGGCCCAAAGGCCCATCACTCTAGTTTTGATGATGATTAACTCATGAAGTTATAGTACTAATGATCTTGTGTTTAATTAGTGACAGATTTCGTATCAAGATCTTAGTAGGTGTGGAGCTTCAACAAAGGATTTAAAGATCGGTTTTGGAGCTAGCACCGGTTGATTCACGAGCCTATGCATCAAGACCACATCAAGATTTGAGCTTGGTGAATCGTGTTTGGACCAAGTCAAGAAGATGAGAAGACTTCAAGGGAAGACTTCACGATCAAGACTTGTGTCTAGGTATAAGATTTTGTTTTTAGATAAAATGTAAAGAATAGAATAGTTGGTGGATTGCTCAAGTACATATCACACACACACACTCTTGATTTTATTGTCTTTTCATAAAAGAATTTTCAGTTTAGAAAAGACTTTCATTTTGGAAAAATACTATTTTGGTTTTTGGTATTCCTTATGTATATGATTTAACCAAAATCATTTTTAGAGCTTAATGTCAAAAACATAGATATTTCATCATGATTGTGTAGTGGATCATATCCATACACTCTATGCTTTAATAAGTTCAAAATATCTTGTTTTTGTATTTGGTAAAGTTTTGGAAAAATAAAGTTTTAGAAAATACAAGATTATCCCTAACAATTTTTCTCCCAAGTGCTGACCCAGAACTGGCTGACAGGCCAGATCGGTAGACCGGGCGGTAGACCGGGCGGTAGACCGACGTGCACAGAGCCGTGCACGTCTGGCAGTTCAGTGGGCGGGTCGACCGGAACTGAGAGCGGGTCGACCGGCGGGTCGACCGGAACTGAGAGCAGTGCTCTCTGTTCTTTTGGGTCGACCGGCGGGTCGACCGGCAGGCTCCAACGGTCGGATTTTTGACCGTTGGCAGTCGACCGACGGGTCGACCGGCAGGTCTGACAGACCCCAATGGCTAGTTTTTCCTAGCCTATAAATTTGGGGGTTTGGTCATTGTTTTGAGCTAAGATTTTGGAGACTTTTAGAGCCAGTTTTTCCTACTCTTTTCAGAGGTTTTTCTCCACAAAATTTAGAGCCAATACTTCCAATTAAAAGGAGAGTTTTTATCAAGAGTGTAAAAGTGATTTCTTTGAGTTTTCCTCCACCACTCTCATCCTTATTTTTCTCACAAACACTTGAGCAACCCATTGAGCTATTCATTCTATAGGAGTATTTTTGTGAGAGTGTTTATTGGTGATCAAAGTGTATAGATCACCAAGAGATCATATCTTGTACTTTGAGGAGGCGGACGTGTGTGTCCGCGTTGTTTCGAGTTCGGGTGCGAACTCCGTGTTTGAGGTTCGGCCTCGGCAAGCTTGTGGGGCTTGCGTGTGTACGGGACTAGGGAGTCCGAGGGTTTGTAGGTGTTGTGGCACCGGGGAGAGATCCATTGGGATCTTGCATAGTGAAATCCTTCGTATGTCGAAGGCGGGGATGTAGAGCAAGGGTGCTCGAACCTCGAAACAAACCCTTTGTGTTTGCGATTGCCATTTCTCTCTCTCTATCTCCTTGTTTATATCTTACATTACTTATCTTGTCTTTACCTTTATATGCATGATATATTCCTTGTGCTCATATTGATATATTGCTTGGGTTTGTTGACTAACACTTGTATTCAACCAAGAGAGCCATCGCGGCACCTCAATCCTTATTTACGGGGAATCTAGAGGAGTTTGTCCAGAGCCCTTCACGGGGAATTCGGCAACACTCTTGTGTTATACGTTGTGTTTAGTGTAAAAGTTTTATTAGGTCATAATTGTTTTTAGCTTCCACATTATTTGGCATTAAGTGACCATTAGATTAGTCATCACCTATTCACCCCCCCTCTAGGTGAACTTACAATTGGTATCAGAGCTTGGTACTCTGATTTGGATCTAACAACCTAGAGTTAAAGATCCTCATTTTAGGCTAATCACAATATTTGTACACAAACCATGGACTTCATGTCACCACCCATGTTTGACATTCTTAACATCCATATATGGAAGGTGAAGATGTTCTTGTACCTCAAAACCCTAGGTTATCATGTTTATCTTACCATCACTAATAATGATTATTGTTTATATGGTAAGAATATTGAGGCTAATGCAAAAGCCCTTAATGCTTTAAAGTCTACCCTAAATGATGTTTATTTATCTAGAGTTTCTAACTTTGATTCGGCTTTTGTAGTTTGGAACACCCTCACCTCCCTTCGCGAAAAGGATCTATACTATGCCGGGAGCGATTCGGACGTTGGAAGCAACACCTCCAACGCATGCTTTATGGTCCAAGGGGATAACCCCCTTGAGGTAAACTCCGAATCCGATGATGAAGACATGTCATATGATGAGCTTACTACTTTTTGTCAACTTGTGCTTGAAAAAATATGACATGATTAAGAAAGAAAATAAAAATTTGAAAAAGAATATTGCTTGCATGCATAAAGAACATGATTCATTTAGAAGTAACATTGCATGTTTAGAAAAAGATAACAAAAATTTGAAAAAGGAATTTGATTGCATGCTTAATGAAAAAGATTCATTAGAAAATAAGGTTGCATGCATTGAAAAGGAAAATGAGATGTTGAAAAATGAGAATGTTTCCTTGATGACCAAATTAAATAATCTTTGTGAAGGAAACACTATTTTGAAAAATAAAGTTGATTTGGTGGAAAAACAAAAGGAAGTTGTTTTTCAAGAAAATAAGTCTTTGAAAAGAAAATTTTGTGAAAAAGAAAAAGAAGATGTTTGTAAAAAGAAAAAGAAAAATGATTCTTTATCTCATCATGCTTTACATGCCACCACTAATGAGATTAAAGATTTGAAAAATAAAATGAATGGTTTGAGCTCTACCTTGAGCTCATGTGCTTTTAATCATTCTAGGTTGGAGTTTTTGTTTTCAAAGAAACAAACTCCACACATTCATGCACATCATGATCATGCATTTGCTTATGTTGCACGTCACGATCATACACATTCACATAAGCATACTAAGGTGTACACATGTACACATTGTGGCCGCAAAGGCCATTTAGCAAAATTTTGTTATGATAGGTTAAATCATTTTAATTTTGCTAATAAAAATTTTTGGGTTCCTTACAAGACTAACCCCAAAGGACCCAAGAAAATATGGGTACCAAAATTCTCACCTTGTGTATTTGATGTAGGTGAGGGCTCTCACAAAACGTAAGAGATTTGGTGCTTTGATGGTGGGTGCACTTGAACTAAAAGGACACATATTTGGAGCACCGCTATCAAGGAGGTTTTGGTGGGAAAGACCACCAAGCTTGGAGCTTTGGAGTTGGTAACAATCTCTAAACTCCTATTTTTTTATGATCATGCTTGTTCATTCATAATATTCATAGTATGTTCACGTTTTATGATTTAATGTGCTTCATGTGGTAATAACATGCTTAGATGTAGTTTATATCAAAACTTGTATTATACATGTACAAATAGTGAGCTACATTTGATTTATATGTATTTGCTCTTCATGCTCATTTGTACCCACTATATGCACATGTATAGGCTAGTTTTGATGATTCTCTCATTTATACATTCTTTGCCAATTTTTATGATTTTACTTCATGTATATGTATTTCTAATTCAAATCTAATAAATATACATGTATACCCGTGAGTCTCTTGCCTTCATGCAAATACATTTGATAGACTCTTTTATATTTGGGATATGTATGCATATTGTTAAATTTGGATAAATCATACATATACCTAGAAGTTTGTTGATTTTATGAAAAATGATTTTGAGTTGATTTGTTAAAAATGTGACTTATGATCTTTTTGAGCTTAAATGTCTATTTTCATGAAAATGTCATTTACATAACCTTTGAACACTCATCTTTTACTTTTCAAGATAATTTTGAGCTTTATGGACTATGAGTTCTTGAACTTTTATGTATTTAGTATAATTCATGAAAAAACATATGATTTCATGTTTTTGAAGGATCTTTAACTAGTTTTTCAAAAAAATTAATTTAAACTAGTTATTTATTCTTCTATGAGACATACACTTGATATTACTTTATGTCAATTGGTATCATTGGATCATTTCAATTGGTATCAATATGATTATTCTTTTTGTATATACTCATGTTTGATTGTATGTATGTATGCTTTCAAATTCAAGTAGTATCAATTTCTATTGGTATTCTCTTTTATATACATATATATGATTTGTTATTTGTGCTCGAGTTAAGATAGATTTTTTTTAAAAAGCACAATGATTTTGCTAAGCTTGGGTTAAAACTTTACTTTCAATTAGTATCTCAATATGTTTTAACTTAAGAAAAATTGAAGATTTTGCAAAGATTATTTGATATCACATACTTTCAATTGCTACTTCCTATTGGTATCAAAATTAAAAATTATGGTTATCTCAAAATTTGTTTCTTGAGAAAAGTTCAAAATTTTGTTTTGATAAAGAAAAATTCAAAATTTTTGATTTGTATTTCCTATATGCAAGGAGAGCTTAACATCTCTCTTACATATAGATTCATGTTGAGTATATTATAAATTGAGGAGCTTGACAACTCTTCTTTATATGATATACGTGTGTAGGGGGAGCTTCACATCTCCTCTTATGCATTACATAATATGTGTTATGTGAGTTAGGGCTTGTCATCCCTTCTTCATGTAATGTATATGTGTAGGAAAGTTAACTTAGCGTCTTCCTCTTCATGAATGTATATCGCGTATAAATCTCTATTGATTGATTTGTATTACCCCTTCTTGATCTCTTTGTTTTTGACAAAAAGGGGGAGAAAAATTTATTTGATTTGATTTTACTTTGAACCCTTTGTTGATGAGTGAAAAAAAGGGGGAGAAGTATTTGAGTTATATGCATGTTTGAATAAAGATTTATGTTTATGCATATATATTTTGTATTGCAAATAGGAGAAAAAGATTTTGATTTATGCTTGTTGCATATTTTATCTCCATACTTGCATACATATTCATGTGCCTCATTGTCATATCTATTATTTATTTGTTATGCATGAGTTAAGGGGGAGCTTCTTTGAAGCTTTACTTTAATCCATGCATATATAACTTCATGAGTTTTGTCATCATCAAAAAGGGGGAGATTGTTGGCCCAAAGGCCCATCACTCTAGTTTTGATGATGATTAACTCATGAAGTTATAGTACTAATGATCTTGTGTTTAATTAGTGACAGATTCCGTATCAAGATCTTAGTAGGTGTGGAGCTTCAACAAAGGATTTAAAGATCAGTTTTGGAGCTAGCACCGGTTGATTCACGAGCCTATGCATCAAGACCACATCAAGATTTGAGCTCGGTGAATCGTGTTTGGACCAAGTCAAGAAGATGAGAAGACTTCAAGGGAAGACTTCACGATCAAGACTTGTGTCTAGGTATAAGATTTTGTTTTTAGATAAAATGTAAAGGATAGAATAGTTGGTGGATTGCTCAAGTACATATCACACACACACACTCTTGATTTTATTGTCTTTCATAAAAGAATTTTCAGTTTAGAAAAGACTTTCATTTTGGAAAAATACTATTTTGGTTTTTGGTATTCCTTATGTATATGATTTAACCAAAATCATTTTTAGAGCTTAATGTCAAAAACATAGATATTTCATCATGATTGTGTAGTGGATCATATCCATACACTCTATGCTTTAATAAGTTCAAAATATCTTGTTTTTGTATTTGGTAAAGTTTTGAAAAAATAAAGTTTTAGAAAATACAAGATTATCTCTAACAATTTTTCTCCCAAGTGCTGACCCGGAACTGGCTGACAGGCCAGATCGGTAGACCTGGCGGTAGACCGGGTGGTAGACCGACATGCACAAAGCCGTGCACGTCTGGCAGTTCAGTGGGCGGGTCGACCGGGCGGTCGACCGGAACTGAGAGCGGGTCGACCGGCGGGTCGACCGGAACTGAGAGCAGTGCTCTCTGTTCTTTTGGGTCGACCGGCGGGTCGACCGGCAGGCTCCAACGGTCGGATTTTTGACCGTTGGCGGTCGACCGGCGGGTCGACCGGCAGGTCTGACAGACCCCAACGGCTAGTTTTTTCTAGCCTATAAATTTGGGGGTTTGGTCATTGTTTTGAGCTAAGATTTTGGAGACTTTTAGAGCCAGTTTTTCCTACTCTTTTCAGAGGTTTTTCTCCACAAAATTTAGAGCCAATACTTCCAATTAAAAGGAGAGTTTTTATCAAGAGTGTAAAAGTAATTTCTTTGAGTTTTCCTCCACCACTCTCATCCTTGTTTTTCTCACAAACACTTGAGCAACCCATTGAGCTATTCATTCTATAGGAGTGTTTTTGTGAGAGTGTTTATTGGTGATCAAAGTGTTTAGATCACCAAGAGATCATTTCTTGTACTTTGAGGAGGCGGACGTGTGTGTCCGCGTTGTTTCGAGTTCGGGTGCGAACTCCGTGTTTGAGGTGCGGCCTCGGCAAGTTTGTGGGGCTTGCGTGTGTACGGGACTAGGGAGTCCGAGGGTTTGTAGGTGTTGTGGCACCGGGGAGAGATCCATTGGGATCTTGCATAGTGGAAATCCTTCGTATGTCGAAGGCGGGGATGTAGAGCAAGGGTGCTCGAACCTCGAAACAAACCCTTTGTATTTGCGATTGCCATTTCTCTCTCTCTATCTCCTTGTTTATATCTTGCATTACTTATCTTATCTTTACCTTTATATGCATGATATATTCCTTGTGCTCATATTGATATATTGCTTGGGTTTGTTGACTAACACTTGTATTCAACCAAGAGAGCCATCGCGACACCTCAATCCTTATTTACGGGGAATCTAGAGGAGTTTATCCAGAGCCCTTCACGGGGAATTCGGCAACACTCTTGTGTTATACGTTGTGTTTAGTGTAAAAGTTTTATTAGGTCATAATTGTTTTTAGCTTCCGCATTATTTGGCATTAAGTGACCATTAGATTAGCCATCACCTATTCACCCCCTCTCTAGGTGAACTTGCAGATTGTGCATGTGAGAATGGTCCTGTTGCTTGAGGATTTAATGCATTTTGAGAATAATTTATAAAATTTAATTTTTCACTGAAACTGAAAACAAGTGTTCAACGAAAATGATTCTTACTAACTTATCTCTATTTTTAACAACAGAGAAATGAAATAATTAAGCATACCTTGATATTTGAGTTTGCATTTTTGTAAGACCGACTTCACAAGGAAGTGTCATCTCCAAATGCTTTTGATATGTCCCATAGCCACCAAAAGCGGACCATTTAGAAGTCTTTCGACAATGTTTGCAATTGACACTAACGATTGTGCCTGTCTCATTCCGGATTTTGTAAAATAATGAACGAAAAAATCAAACTTTAATTTTAGCTAGGAGTATTATTTTCGTCTCTATCGCCTTCTTGAGTTTAGAACTTTTGGGTCGGGAATATTGACTTATATCTCTTCTTTGGGATGTATTTTCTCATCGTTGGTATACATCATTGAATATAGTGTTGACTGCATGGAACCAAAAATATCATTCCTGCCGGCAAATTGATTTTCATCAACTCTACCTTGTTTCTTACCGATGAA
This sequence comes from Agave tequilana, assembly GCA_038442645.1. Taxonomy (NCBI): domain Eukaryota; kingdom Viridiplantae; phylum Streptophyta; class Magnoliopsida; order Asparagales; family Asparagaceae; genus Agave; species Agave tequilana. Next base: position 73,726 of record JAVJIF010030649.1, read on the forward strand.
CTTTCACTTGCCATAGCGATGAAGAGCAAAAAAATTAGAGAGTGCAAGAAAATTGGAGAGAGGAGATAACTTAAAAAGATTTGTAGTGAGAACTTAAAAATTAGAATATAGTAGAGAATTTTGTAGAGAGATTTTAAAGAGAGTTTTGGTGTGGAGAATGAAAGAAATGGGGTGACATTAATAGATAATAAAATCTCTTAAAAAATCTAATTTTTAGACTTAAAAAAATTAACCCTCTAACCATCGTCCAAAAATGGACTGTTGGAGGCCAACGGTCCAATTTTGGACCTTGGGGCGCGGCTACCCCAAAAAAAAATGTCGGCCCACCCATTAGCCCCTAAAGGCCAAAGGAAAAAATAGAACAGACTGAACAAAGAGCTCTGCATAATATATGTCGACTTATACTTGGGTCTTGTTTCTTTGGCTGCAAGTCGTAAGTCGTAAAATGAGAATATGAAAAGTGAACTATAGTAAGAAAAATATATTGTGCTTTATGGTGTTTGGTTGGTAAAGTGTAAATGACAAAGTATATTATGTTTTACGGTATTTGGTTGGTAAAGTGAAAGTGTAAATGGGAAAATATATTGTGTTTTATGGTATTTGGTTAATAATATAGAAGTATAAGTGGAAAAGTTGACTAAAAAATTAACTGTAGCAGTGATTTAAATATTTATAAATATTATTAAATTAAATCTACTATTGAAAATTTAATTGTATTAATAAATTTGAGATAAAATATTAATAATTTTAATATTTTATTATAATATTAATATTAATAAAATATTAGTATAATTAGTAAAATATTACTAAAATATTAACTAAATAAAAAATTATAAAATTTTAAGAAAATTTAAAGAACATTAATAAAATTTTAAGAATACTAATAAAACATAAATATTAAAAAATCTTATGAAAAATAGTAAAATATTGTTATAATATTATAAAATACTTAAAATTATTATAATATTAAATTTTATTATAATATTATTGTAATATTATAAAAATATTAAATTAACAAAGTAAAATATAATTATAATATTAATAATAAAATATTAATATATATTTATATAATAAATTATTACTACAATATTAACATAATAAAATATTAATATAATAATAAAGTATATAATAATATTAATAAAGTAATTATTTGTATTAAAAAATAAATAAATTAAATATATAGTAATTTTATATTAAAATATAATAGTGTTATATTAATAAATACTAAATCAAAATAAAATATTAAAAAATAATATAAATATTAATAAAATAATAAAGTATTAAATAACAATATTAAATAAAAATAATAAATTAAAATATTAAAATATTAAATATTAAAACAATATTAAAAATAATAAAAAATTAAAGATTAAAAATATAAAATAATTAAATAATGAAATAAGAAATTAAACACTATTAAAAATATTTTAAAATATTAAATATTTAATTATATTAAGTTATATATTGATTATCAAGTAACTGCTTTGAACTGCAAGTGTACTATCAGTGAAATTTACATGACCACAAAATTAATTATAGCAACTGTAAATGGAAAAATGTGGGTGTATAAGTGAGATTTAAATGACCACAAATTAACTGTAGCAACTGCAAGTGGGGAAAATGAGAGTTGCATTTAGCAAATTGTTTTTCAGCGAAACAAATAACGAAAAATGAAAAAAAAATTTTACGACTTACAACTTGCACCCTTGGTATAGTTGACTTATGGTAAGAATTAGTCGACTTATACTTTGTATAGTCGACTAGTTTTGCAAAAAAAAAAAAGTAAAGGTCTCGAATTTTTGACTTATTAGTTGACTTTTAGTTATGTATAATTGACTAATAGACATGATCAGTCGACTTATAGTCGACTAATATCGAGTCTGATTGTTTTCTTTTCTGAATTTGTTTTCAGTTTTGAATTGGATTCGAGTTTTCTTTCTTTTGAGGGGGATTATTCATATTGATAGAGTTTGTATAAGATTAGGAGAGTGCTATGATCTATAAATAACCCTAGGGGTGGCTTCTAATGCAATTCAATTCAAGAAAGATTCGTGTGACAAGTTTTAACCATAAGAGTCCGTTGTCTAATCTTCTTAGCGAGAGGTGTAGGTATTTGTTCTTGTACTTCTCTAAAGTTTAATAAAGTTTCTCCCCCTTCTCTCATGGACGTACACACGATATGTTCGATTGGTAGAACCACATTAAATTATGTGTTGACTTTCTATACTTTGAAATATCTTCTTCTCTTTCTCTTCTCGTTGCTCATCGATACTGTGTTGCTTACGCTGCGCCACCCCCAATGATTGATCGTGGGGGCAATTCACAACAGTTAGCTTAAGGACGGAAGGCCTAAATATCAGAATTCAGGGGAGAGCTAAGAAAACTAGGATACATGGAGGTTGTAAGCCGAAAACTAAGATACATGGAGGTTGTAAGCCAAGGTCCAAAAGACGCTGTCATTTTGACAGAAACACTTGATTATGGATGAAAAATAACAGTATAGCATGGCTTACAGTAACTCTACACAGCTGCCTCCTCCTAAGAAGCACAAACAATTCAAACTTTGCAGAAGATGTCAAGGATGTCAAACTTTACAGTAACTCTACACAGCTGCCTCGTTTTACATCCGTATCACGTAGATATCTGATACTTGCGGACACAGTCGGATGTGCTAGAGACTTTGCTATGTTAGTCGCGACGTGAGTGGGACGCTGCCCTGAGCAATCCAATTACAGTTCCATGGCTCAGATATGTAATGGCTTTCATTCTTATACGAGTGTCAAACAAACCAGCCTTAACATATGGTTAACAATCCCATCTCATGCAACTGGAACTTTGCAGCAGATGTCAAGGATGTCATCCAAAGGTGCATGGTCCCGTCCCTTCATCCTTCCTCGCGGGCAACAACTGCTTCCCTTCAAATACCAACATCCCACCCTAATAAAACAAGAAAGAAAATGAAATTTTTTTTTTGCAAGTATCTAAAATAAGAACCTTAGTTATTACTCACCAAAAAAAACTTAATTAATATAAGCTACTATGATTTACATTTTTTTTTTTTTTTTACTGTTTGGTTGCAATGCAAACGTTGTGACTAAAAGTGGTCATCCTCAAAATGGTAGATTTTATCACTAGGTAACAAGAATCACAACTTAATTGGTAGGGCGGTTGTTATCCACTATATTGGCTATTTTGGTATTTTCGGGGGAGGAGTTTAAAGTCTCTAGCTGGCTCAGAATTCTCTTTCTTGTTTTAATTATTTTATTTTTTTTTTTTTGGAGAAATGTTGGTCCAGAAGTTATGTGCTACTCACAAGTCACTACTCCTGATTTGTTAATAAGAGGAGGAGGGAGAAATCACCTGCTGCAGGTCACTGCTTTTATCATCTAAAGTGGCTGCACTCGTATAGTTCTTCATTGCTTTCTTCACAGACTCAAATCTTGAAAACACTTCTGCCTGTTGCACGGCAATTAAACAAACTAATGCTGAAAATTAGAAGTCGTACAGAAAGTTTTCCTTCTAATCTACACATATGCAGATAAGATTACTTTCTGTCAAAAAACAAAAGGAAAAAAAAAAGGAAAGGAAAGGAAAGAAAAAGTATACAGATAAGAGCATAATGGAGAACAAAATGATACATGCGCTAGAAGGGTTCAGAAAAGTTCATGCCAAACCATAATATAAGCCCAAGAGGTCATATGCCTGCAAGGCTTTGTATGTCAGAGCATATTGGACACGGAATGAAGACAACTAAATTGGCTTGATTACAGAAATCAAAAAAATCATCACCTTGCAGTCTGGATCTGCGTAAAGACAATCCAAGGGAAAAGGAAGCTGCGAACGCAGAATCAATGCGAAGAATTAGCTATCAAGGCCAAATCAAATATATAATAAGTGGGAATCTTTTACCAAGAAAATCAACTAATCTTATACATGGTCTTCAAACAATTTGCAAAATAACGATCCAAAAGTATGATAAGACGAAGGTAGTAAAGTGCAATCCAGATATAACACAGAAGAATGCTATGTAAATCTAGATGGATGCCCACAGAAATGAAAATGACAGAGAGCCTATGTTTACTACTGCATTCACACTCCAGATAATTGGCTTTCTTCGGAGTGCTCAAAAGTTAAATGAGGAATAGCACAGAAGCAACTTTTGTATTGAATTCAAACAAGTACATCATGAATGCCCAATAATGCTCACATAACACAAACTTAACATCCCACTACATATCCCTCGGAAAACCAATAGCCACACCTCAAATTAGGGGTGGCCACCGGGGCGGGTCGACCCACGTCGACCCGCCCCGACCCGTACTGTGCGACTCGTCGGAGTCGCACAGACGGGTTGACGGGTCAACCCGTACCCGCCCCGTTAAGGGGCGGGTCCAAACGGGTTGACCCGTCCCGTGGTCACGGGACGAATCCGATTCGTCCCGTGACGAATCACGGGACGAGTCGGGTCGGGGAAAATTTCCCCGACCCCCCCCCCCTCTTCTTATTATTATTTTTTTTTAGTCCAATAATTTTTTAAGAACGTTAGAGGGGAAAATTATTCTGCGCCCCCTATATTAAAATTTTTTTTGTTTTAAACCCTCAACGGCTCAAAATTGAGCCGTTGGGGTAAAAAAAGAGGGTGCCACGTGGCACCCTCTTTTTTTACCCCAACGGCTCAAAAATGAGCCGTTGGCCCATTAAAAAAATAAAAAAAATAAAAACCCTAACCTCTAATCCTCTATAAATACCCTCTACCCTCATTCATTTTCATCTCACATTCTCACTTCATCTCAACTCTCTCTCTTCTATTTTCATCCTCTAATTCACTCTTATTCTCTTACAATTACAAATCTCTACCAACTTTCAATCTAGTCTATTGGAGCCCAACTGGAGTACTGGCGGTTCCTCATCCGAAGCCGGTGGTAGCTCTTCATCAACACACAATCCGTCAGCTGCCGCACCTTACACCGATGTTGGCGGCAGCTCATCGTCAGCATATACCGCTTACCCACCATACAGCTATGCTCCACCAACATCCGCATTTGCTCCCTGTCACAGTTCGTCAAGCTATGCATTTGACTACAGTGGTTTTGCATCATATACACATGCTGTATATGCCAGTGATAGTGGTACAGGTCGGCATTCTATTTTCTTCCCTCCTCAATATGCCTCATATTCTCAACTTTTAACGTCAACATCACCAATGCACGCACAATCTCTGACTCCTTTTTTTTACTGAAACACAAGAACAACACGATACACAACCAACACAACATGACACTATAGTTCCAGAAACACAACCTGAACCAACTAGCACAAGCACAAGCACAACCACTAAAGAAAGAGCCAAAACTTCTGCAGTGTGGAACCATTTTGTCTTAAAAATTGTTGAAGTTAGAAGAAAGGCAGAATGTAAGTACTGTCATCAACTATTTGATCATAAAGAAGGATACGGTACAGGTGCTCTTAATAAACACTATGAAAAAAAGCATGCTAAAAGTCACGGTTTACCACCACAACAAGCACAAATATTAGCTGATTCAGGCACACTCTCCACTTGGAGATATAAGCCTGAAGTAAATAAACATAAGTTAGCTGAATTTATTGTTCGAGCAGAACTTCCATTTTCTTTTACTGAATCAGATGCATTAGTTGATTATCTTAAATCTGTTTTTGCTCCTAATTATAAGAGAATTAGCAGACAAACTATAACTAGAGAAATTGAAGATTTATTTGTAAATAGAAAAAATATTTTGAAGGCTCTTTTTACTAGTGATGCTAGAAAAATTTCATTAACTTCCGATATATGGGAAGCTCTTAATCTTATTCATTATTTATGTGTTACTGCTCACTTTATTGATGAAAATTGGATTTTACAAAAACGTATTTTATCATTTTTTAAATTTTCTGAGAAACATTCTGCTACAAATGTAGCAAATTCAATTTTTCTTACTTGTAGAAATTATGGTATAGAAAATAAAATATTTTCTATTTCTTTTGATAATGCAAGTGAAAATACTGCTTCAATAAGACAATTGAAAACGATATTAGATCCAATTTTAAATGGTAAACTTTTTCATGTTAGATGTGTTTGCCATATATTGAATTTATGTGTACAAGATGGTCTAAAACTCTTAGACAAATATATTTATAAAGTTAAAGAAATTATTTTACATATAAAACACAGTGGACCTAGGAGACAGTCTTTTAAAGGTTACTGCCGACAATGTGGACTAAAGGAAAAACTGCTCCAAGCAGATGTGAAAACTCGTTGGAATTCAACCTACTATATGATTAAAGATTGCATTCCTTTTAAACAAGCAATTCAATTTTTTACAATAAATGAATGTTCATCTCTTTATATTAGTGATGAAGAGTGGAAATTATATGAAAATTTTTGTACTTTTCTAGAAAAATTTGACACTGCCACAAAAGCACTTTCTGGTACGTATTATCCCACATGTAACTTAGTTTTTATAATCTTAATGAAATTGCTCAAGTATTTACTGCATATAGAGATGATGATAGTCTTGAAGAGGCTATACATGATATGGAAGAAAAATTTCAAAAATATTTTGAAAATATGCCTTTTTATTTTACTTAGCTGCAATTATGGATCCTTGAATTAAAATAGATAATTTAAAACTTTTATTATCTAATTTTATTTTATGTTTAAATTATGAACAAGATGTAGATAAATTACTTTTAGAAATTAGATCTCTTTTAGAAGAAATGTACTCATTGTACAGAGATGAGTTATTTTCACCTTCTTCTTCTGAATTTAGGGCACCTACATCATCACAAACTTCTTCTAGTAGTCTAGGTAAAAGATTATCTAATTTTAAAAGTATACTTTCCTCTAATACTAGAAAGAAACACTCTTCAGGAGCAGGTTCATTTGATGAACTTAATTTATATTTGAACATAATGCCTGCTGAAATAAATGAAAATGATGATGAACCATGGGAAACATTTGATGTTTTGTCGTGGTGGAAAGAACAGAGAAAACAATTTCCTGTTCTTTCTACCATGGCCCGAGATATACTAACACCTCCGGCCTCTACAGTAGCGTCCGAGAGCGCGTTTTCTGCAGGTGGTAGAGTTTTGACACCCTGGAGGAGCAGGCTGACGCCGAAACACTTGGAGATGGCGGTTTGCTTAAAGGACTGGTTCGATGCAGAAAGACGCACACAAGGAAAAGCTATTCTGGATGAAGAATTTGAACAAGACGAGGATGACGAATAGAGAACCACCAGAGTTTTTTATATACATTGTATGAGATGAGCACCAGAGTTTTGTTATGTATACGAGATGAGTTTTATGTACATTGTATATGTGATGAGCAATGTATATGATTTTTTCATATTAATAAAATAATTTGCCTTACAAAAAAACTTGTAATTAGTGAAAATCAATTCTATTTTTTTATATAATTTTAGAAAATTTTTAAAAATTTTCCTCTTTTTTTCCTATTTTTTCCTATTTTTTCCTATTTTCTTTTTAACTTTAAATTTTAAAATTTATGAATTATCGAATTAAAAAAAAAAAAAGGCGAGACGGGTCCAACCCGTCTCGCCGAATCCGGTAACGAATCGGGTCAGGGATTTCAACCCGTCCCGTTTAACCCGTGACGAGACGGGTCCAACCCGTCTCGTCCGGGATTCGTTTGCCAGACGGGACGAATCAACCCGATTCGTCCCGTTGGCCACCCCTAGCTCAAATGACCTGAAGAAACATAGATTTTTTTCTCTTTAAATTTTTGGCTGGTTGTACAGTGGTGGTTATTTTGTTGTTGCAGGTGGGAGGTTGTTGGGGTGCAGGATTTCTTATGGGTGGGAGAAACAATGCGAACAAGGCATGTCATCTGATTTCATGTCCTATCATATATATCACATTCACTTGTAAGCTACAAATAAAAAGAAACGGAAAGGTATACACCCGTTCTGCAAGTAAATGAGCTTTGTCAGGGGCACCCACACCAACAGCAAATAATTTCACACCAGCTGCATCAAATTGTGGCTTCAAGTCTTTTAAGACATAGGCAAGTTCCCAGCTAAAAGAATACAAACAAGAGTTAAAGATTTGAATGGTATCTGTCAATTGTGCATGGCCTGTTCCCAGCTAAAAGAATACAAACAAGAGTTAAAGATTTGAATACAAACTAGAGCTCACCCCAACCTCTGATGGCTTTTTTATCTCTCAGTCTAAATACATCACAGACTTATTGGCCTCTCCCGTGCACCCCCCAAGCTAGGCAAGTTCCCAGCTAAAAGAATACAAACAAGAGTTAAAGATTTGAATACAAACTAGAGCTCACCCCAACCTCTGATGGCCGTTTTATCTCACAGTCTAAATACATCACAGACTTATTATGTCGAGCCAATATGAAAGAATGTAAGCCTTGTTCTTCACCCACTATGACTGCTCAGAAATTGGACTCAACAAGTGGTGATATCCTTCCCAATGTCACTGAGTACAGATCCCTCGCCGGCGCCTTACAATATCTTACTTGGTCCAGAGATATCCTTCGTCGTCAACCAAGTATGCCAGTTTCTTCAACAACCCCGGACTCCTCGTCTCACAGCTGTCAAACGGATCCTCAGCTTGTTGGGATTTAGGTCGAACAAATAGTCCCACATCGGCTAGACGTGGGGATGGTCTTGGGTTTATAAGGATTTGGGCAACTCCACCTAAAAGGCTAGTCTTTTGGGATGGAGCCCCGGGTCCTATAAGTGGTATCAGAGCTTTCAGGTTACGCTTGGGATTCTGAGGATTCGAAGGGCTCCAGATCTGATCAGGTGGAGATCGTGTGTCGATCTCAGATCTGAGGTATTGGGTGTTCGAGGAGATCGTGTGTCGATCTCAGAAGGACTCAAGGAGGGCTCGTTGAATCCGTGGTGGAGTAGATCTGGTGAGAAACTCGATCTAGGATTTCAAAGGACAGGTAAAAATCCTATTTTTATCTGAGTAGAGATCTATTTCAAAGTTGGTTGATCTTCCGCATAGATAGAGAATCAGGGAAAATCTCAATGGCAGAAGAAACTGCATCAGTTAAGACAATGAACAATCACCCAAGGATTGAAGTTGTTAAGTTTAATGGGACTAACAATTTCGGAATGTGGAGATGCGAGGTTATGGATGCGCTGAATGCATCAACCTCGAAGACACTCTCCTACTGGCGAAGAAGAAGAACACGACCACTGATGAAGAGTGGGCGAAGATGAATAGGTCGGCATGTGGCTTGATACGTTCATGCTTGTCGCAAGACATCAAATATCTTGCACAACATGAGACGTCGGCAAAGAAGCTGTGGGACACCCTTACTAAGAAATACCTGACTAAGAGCGTGGAGTCTAGGTTGCAGCTTAAGAGTAAGCTGTATCAGTTCAGGATGCAGAAGGGGAGCACAGTCAATGAGCACATCAACCGATATACGAAGCTTCTTACAGATCTGATAAATGTGGATGTCGTGGTAGAAGAGGAAGATAAGGCGGTCATCTTTCTGAATTCACTCCCTGCAGAGGAGTACGAGACATTCACACTGACCTTCATTAATGGAAGGCAGACCTTGGATTATGATGAAGTGTCGTCTGCATTGATGAGTTATGACACAAGGAAGAATGAGAGGCATCCTTCACAGTCAAGCTCAGTGGCGGAGGCACTGGAAGTAAGAAGTAGAAGTTCATCGCGGAAGGGCAAGAAGGTGAGAGGAAGATCGAAGTCCAGGTCGGGCTATAGGGATCTGAGGAAGGATCAGTGCATTTTCTGCCGAGAGATAGGGCACTGAAAAGTGGACTGTCCTAAGTTCAAGGGGAAGAAGAAGGAGTCGAAGGCTGAAACAAATCTTGCAAAAGTGACGAATACTCAGAGGAGTAGGTCACAGGCGGATGGAGCAGATTCGGACTCGTCAGGTTTCTCGTTTTCAGTCAGTTCTCCCATTATTGGTAACTCATGGAAAGATGAGTGGATTCTGGATACAGGTACAACATACCATGCGTGCCCTAATCGGGGCTGGTTTTCCAACTTTGAGCAGCTGGAGGGGTGTTCGGTCATTATGGGCGACGATCACCCATGTAGCGTGGAGGGTGTAGGTACAATCCGAATCAGAATTGTAACGGTCCCAGTTTAATAAATCCTCAATTTACATAACATCCATCTTACCAAAGCCGATTAATCAAATTATTTCCTTATTTCTTAAAAATTTCGGCAGCACCTCCTTTATAATTACGGGTCGGATATAATATCCAATACATATATGATATATTTCGGCTAACATCAGCCTACTTAATCTCATTCCAACCATATAACTCTATTCAACATATCCACACAATCATAAAAGTATTTCGGCTTGACATCGCCTACTTATGAAGAAACATATCAATATGAATTCTAGAGTTTCTTTCTATTCATCCATAGAGTCTCAGAAATGATAACTTTCAACTTCACATGGCATCATAATTGATAAATATACATCTTATTACTACCACCCAATACAAAATATCTCGAATGCCAACTGGAAATGAAACTACTACAAAGTTCTCCAAATATATATTTACAAGATTAATAGTCTATCCCAAGGCCCACATGCATCCTACACAAACCCAAGTGTCCCATAATACAAGAGTTGGATATATCCAGAATGAACCCTGCACAGCATAACCCTGACCCCTGCCTCCAAGCAACCTGCAATATATCAGTCTGTGGGAGGGTGAGCTCGACAGCTCAGTGAGTGAGGTAGGAATAATCAAGAAAAGATAATATCTCTACAAGGGTATGAATATGCACGCAATAAAAGGAATCTGAAACAGTGAGAAGACAAGAATCGGAGGCATCCGATAGCTTAATGAATCAAGGCCTCAGTATCTACAATTTCTGAGGATGATCAGACACTTATGATTGTATTCCCCAATTTCTTCTTAAATTTTCATCTTTATGTGTAATAAGGCCTAAGAGTTACATAATTAAACTCTCTCGTCTTAAGTGTACATAGTGTGTATTACTCACGTACCTTGCTTTTCACGCTATCATACATTAACCACAAGAGTTATGCCATGAACCTAGTTTATGCATTCAATTAACACTTGCATCACAAGCCATAATTATATAACACAAAATCATGTCATATCTTTCATAATGCAATATCGCATCACATTTCAAGTAATACACGGATTCACATGCACACTTACACCCAATAAATGGTATTCATTTTAATCAGCTAAAATTGTATTCTGATGGGTTTTCCTTGTCATATACGATACACATTCAACATACTCCTAGTGTTACACACACACACACGTACACGTACACATTTGTATCACACATAACCGTTCATTCTCAATCATTTGTAAGGATGTAATTTAATGTATATCATAGCACCGTCTTCGCACTCCGCCCGTGCCATACGGGTCCCTTCCTCCCAATATAATATATGTAGCATGTATATACGACAATAACACCGTCTTCCCCCTCCTACCGGTTCTCGCACGGCCCCTCCTCCAATATATATATATATATATTTGTCAAATCCCCGTCTTCCCCCCTCCTACCGGCTCCCGCCCGGCCCCTTCCTCCTTTATATAAAATGCATCATGCAAACTAAAGTTATAATATTCATACAAGCAATATAAAACTAGTTTACATATCATGCCCGAAATGATGTGCAACAATAAGAACGAAGACATTTGCTTGGGGTTTACCCAATATCATAGTAACAACAATATAACCAACACATCCAGTTTCATAAGATTCATGTATCATGCACATCAATTCCCTTACAAAAGCAATCATACTCACAATTAATGTTTGTCTATTAGATTGCATCATTACAGGAATATTCACACCAATTACTTAATCAGAACATGCCACCCAATTACATTAAGTACATAGATCAAGCGAGTATACACCCATCATATTCATATCAATCATATGATTCTTATTCAGAGAGACACATGCCAATGCCCTTGTACACCATGTTTCAAAATTCTACATTAAATGCAACACTTATTACACAAGGTTGTGTTCAATTCTAAGCCTGCCTTACTATCCCTTTATTCTTATACCATGGTAGATGTGTGGAGATATATATTATGGGTGCTTTCTATGTAATGCTCTAAATGTATTTGAACAGTGAAACGACCATGTTCACATGGCTCACACGTGCATAACGACCAGATAGTACATATGCACATATTCCACATACCCATTTTTCTCACTTTCAAATCTTCATGTACGAGATTTCAACACATACCTTATTACGCCTATTAAAGTGGTCATTACCTCGGATAATCGATTCATCCCCTTTAACTAGAATAATGTAAACCCCCAATTACATCTTTAACCCTGACGTAAATCAAGACATTATACTTAAAGGAGAAAGGAATTCAATAAGAATTTAGAAGATATAACACATACTATCTGTATGCAAAAGTATTACTTACTCACACATCTTAGCTAAATGGATGGGTAAGTTGAGACTACAAGGAGAAGCGAATATCTCACACATGCTAGTTAATTTAGAATGCAACTCTCTTGATTTAACGTACAAGTGAATAAGCCCCAACAATTTGTTATTACTTAGATTTCTTTGATACGATAAATATATTGTGGTCACAACCGAGATTATATATATCTCTAACAGCTATTCCCATTTACTCGTACATGAAATTGAGACTCATTGGATTCCTGCCGGTACTGAACTCGATACGGTCAGTCCCATCACCCTAACTTCCCAATCTTTATATTACTCTAAGAAGATCTTTTCTTTCAATTAGTATTCATATTCACTCATCTATTAATCTATTGTCCATACAATACCGTGTTGGCCGTTAACCTGACCATACCAGTGAATTACAATTGATCGGTCTATCATCCTCACCATTAACTTTTGGCGCTTCAGGGATTTCTACTAACTATGTGCCAACAAACACTCTATTCACAGTCCAGTTACTAGGCCACAGAAGAAAACATGTGTTAGACTGAAGTATATCCTTTGGGAGTCCATAGCACACTAATTCCTTATTTCAGATAAAATTAAAGAAATCTGAGTCTGAGGATAATTACCAGCACGCCGAAAGTACATGCAACCTCGTTTTGAGACATTATTTTAAAAGGTCAATATTTAATTAGATAGGTATGACACACCCGTGTTCATAACCTGCGCTACTGAAGAAGGGTGCTAGTCCTAAACTCAGCATAACACGCCTACATATAAATTCCAATAGCTTTCCCATCTAAATATATTTCCTCTGATCTGACCTCCCTAACAATCGAAGATGATTTAATCGTAACTTCTACTTTTGATATTAAAATGAGACACGAGGATTTCCATTAACCTATAGATTTACTGATCTTCCTAACAATATATTATATGACTCACTCAAGTCGCACGACAAGCTGAAATAAACAGAAATCATTTAGACATCTAAAAAGAAATTCTGCAACTTAGCACTTTCGGCAAGTTATCATGTTCCAGTGATAATTTCCAGCACAGCCAATTAATTAGGACGCCATAACCGCGGTTGAAAAATAGACTCGATTAGCTTTCCAACGGTATATTACATGACCTATTTCTTATTAAATATCCTTACGGAAGAAGCTCCATGTTTCAGGTCTCAAATCTGGACAGACTTAACAGGTTTGTGTTACTAATTCAAAGGTGCTCTATTAAACAAATTCTTAACTTTTCCTTATTCTTCTTCATCTAACATAGATCATAAGTAAGTCATGAACTAAAGTATTTAGATTTTTGGTCACGAGAAATATTTATAAGAGTATTCATAGTTCGATCGCTACGTGATTTATCATAAGTCCCTCTTTAAATCACCTCTCACTTCATAGTTTAACTTATATCGTGAGAATTTCCTTCATTTCCTTCTTATCTTATTAACATGACCAAGATCAAATCTTGATTCGATTGCACGGATTATTATGTAAGAAAGGCAAGAGGTTCCACCCTCACAAGTGTGAAAAAGCTTCAAGATCCTCCATCTACACTAAAGGCTAGGAGAGATCTATAACTTGATCTCCCTAAAATGCAATGATTCACAAGTTTTATGATACTAATTCCACAATCAGGATCAATCTTGTATTCTATTAATAATACATTAATTGATACTTGAACTTTTTAATATGATGTCACCTAAATTTTTGGTTGAACCTCGATTACTTAATGATAATCAATACCAACCTCCGGTCGATTTCACAAGATGAAATCATATACAAATTACAAAAGTATACTTCTTGGTAAAAGTTTAAACTAACACAAAACCATAACCCTTCTTTCCTCATCATGCTTTCACATAGGGTTAGGGTTGTCACCAATAGATTCAACATGCATCTACCCATGATTTATTTAAGAATTCGACCCAATTTAAGAAGGAATAAAAATTTCTCAAATTTTAGTCTCACACACCTCTAATTAAAGTTTCATTCCCATGAACTTAAAGTGTAAAATTGGGAGTACTAGGGTTTAGATCTACACTAAATCTGAATTCGATAAGTCCCATTACTACATGACAAATCCATCATGCAACCTCCTACTCATCCATTACCTACAATTGGATCTACTCCACAAATCCAACATCAAATTTAGATAGCTACATGCATTAGGAATCATGAAATAACAAGGAACAATTGTATGAATATTCAAGGGAGAAAATTTTATCCAATCTATAATTTCAGATCTAGGGCTTTTCAAGGGAGGAAATTTGAGAAAAGAGGAAAAGAGGGAAACCTACTCACCACCACGAAATTGACATTCCGGCAGTCCTAGCCGGCCGCCACCGCTGCCCTGGCCGCGGCCTGGCGGCCCTAGCCGCGCCTGGCCGCGCGCTCGCGCTGGGCGCGCCTGGGCTCGCGCTGGGCGCGCCTGGGCGCGTCTGGCCGCCGCTGGGCGCGCGCGGGCGTGCCTGGCCGCGCGCTGGGCGCGCCTCCTCGCCGTCCGCCCTGAGAGAGGGAGAGAGATAGAGAGAGAGGGAGAGAGAGAAAGAGAGAGATTTGGGGGAGTGACCGTCGGTTCTTTCAGGAGAGAGAGAGAGAGAGAGAAATGTATAAATGAATCCCCTCTCCCCTACTATACTATTTAGTTCATAGATAAAATCAAGAGTCCTCCATGCTTGCCACCTCACCCAATCTCAATTTCAATACAATCTTCACCCTCCACCTCACTTTTCCAATTTCAAGGTCCCATCTCCACCATTGATTGTGTCTTTTCATGAAATCCCATTACACACATATACATATACACTACATTCAAGCATACATAGAATTAATATTCATATCCTTGTATTAATAATTATGCAACAATATTTCACCTTTAAATTTCCTCCAATAAATACAAACTAATCAATAATTATTGTTGATAAACTGTATAATCTCTTTAGATCAAGGATTTGAACATAATTTCGGGATTTAAATAAATTGGGGTGTTACAAGAATGTTTGATGGGATGGAAAGGGAGCTGAAAGGAGTGAGGTATGTACCTCAGTTGAAGAGAAATCTAATCTCCGTGGGAACTTTGGAAGCATCGGGCATGGTGATATCTGTTCGAGATGGTGATCTCAGGATGATCAAGGGCTCGATGGTGGTGATGAAGGGCGTCCGCCGAGGAAATCTCTACTACTTGAAGGGTAGTACGATTACAGATCAGGTGGAGACTTCAAGTTCTTCAGATAAAGGTGGCCCGGAGGACTTGCAGGGAAAGGTCGGACACGAAGATGGAAAGTCTTTGCAACCTCCTGCAAAGAAGGAATCCATGGAAGGTGCTGCTACCTGCAAGTTGGAAGGTGGACACAGCGTTCTGGACAAGAAGACGGTGAGATTAAGCACCAATACTCACCACAATGAAGGTCTTCTTGATCGTGTTCACGTGAGAGTATGGGGACCTACTAAGACGGCATCGCTTGGAGGTCACAGGTACTTTGTCTCTTTCATTGATTGTTCATCTAGGCAGTTATGAATATATCTTATGAGACAAAGGGTTGAAGTCCTAGATGTGTTGAGAAAGTGGAGAGGAAAATGGAGAGGCAGATAGGTAGGAAGATAAAGGAGCTTCATATTGGTAATGTTGGAAAAGACATTGACCGATTCCTACAGTTTGGCCAGAACACAGGGATTGCTACTCACTTCTCAACAGGTACAGATGGGTTGGCTAAAGAGATAGTCCGTTCCTTGCTGGAGGAGGTTCGAAAGTTATTGTCTAATTCAGGTTTGGACAAGTCGCTTTGGACTGAGGCGACTGAGTATGCTAGCCATCTCATGAACAGGTTGACTGCGATAGGAGGTAAAGCTCCATTGGATATTTGGTCTGGGAAATCTGCTCAAGATCATGGTGTGCTGCGGGAGTTTGGAAGTCCGGTCTACTTCAGTGCCAAGAGTGGCAAGGTGAATCCGCGGGCAAAGAGGTTTGTCTACTTGGGCGTCAAGAAGAACAGCTACAGGTTGTGGGACCCCGAAGAGAAGAAGATCGTGATGAGCAGGAATGTCACTTTTGGAGAGACTTCAGTGTTGAAGTCCACCTTCTCTCAGTAGGTGGAGAAGACGGAGACCAAGGGAAGATCGCAGCGGGTGGAGGTTGATGCTACTCCATCATCTCCAGTTGGTTCGGCATCAGAGGAGACTTCATCGGAGGTGACACCGGGAGGAGTTCAAGATACCAGGGGTGATGCTGAACAAGATGACGACATTGCAGAGGATGTCGAGTTATTTGCAGCCATTGGAACCAAGGTGAAACCACGGTCGTGGTTGAAGAAGCATGAATCTCAAGCTTGTGAACTCGACAAGCTCAAATTGAAGGCCGTTGCTCTCCATGATGGTCGGCAAGAGGTTCATATGACTCAGTCTGACAGGTTCACTGCTGCAGATACAGGTACCATTATTTGAGCTTGTTGAAGCTCATTTGAATGAAGTACGGTTGGCTTGATCCTTTTGGGCAAAGGTACGTAGGCAGCCGTAAAGGCTCAGCCATTTGGTGATGCAACTCTTATGAAGCTAATTGGGTTCTCGAGATGTTATTTTAGACCTTCACGTAGAGGTGAAGAGTTGTGGCCTATTGAAGCTTCACGTAGAGATGGAGAGACTTCACGTAGAGCTGAAGATACTTCATGTAGAGGTGAAGTGGTGTGGCCAGTTGGATCTCACGTAGTAGTGACATGGTGTGATCTCGATGAACAGGTTTATCTTCCGGTTAGAAGATGTTGAGCTTGCATAAGGAGTGGTATGCATCCAGTTGAAGCCGATGATGTTTGGTTTGTTTTACGCAGACTTGATTGGACCGTCAGTGGAAGACAGGTAGACTAGATAGAGCTAGTCAGTGGAGAGTCAGTGTTGGCTCATAAGGAAGTCTTCGTGAGGCCGTGAAGTTGCGAAGAGGGAGCCACGGTTAGTGATCGGCAGGTATGAAAATTCTCCTAAGGTGAAGTGCAGGGAAGGCATGTGCGATGTTTTCCAGGAACAGCTGAGCTAAAGATTCCAAGCCGAGATCGTGTGTCGATTTCGCCAGGTGATGGACTGGGGTTCGTTGGAGATCGGCTCAGATTTTGAGAAAATCTTCGCCGAGGTGGAGAATTGTTGGAAAGAGAGAGTTTACTGATGGGGAAGTTGATTAGGATCGTCGAGGGGTCGTCGAGTGATCGCCGAGGAAGTCGACGACGAAGACGAAGGGAAACAGCAGCAGAAAACAAGCAGCAGCAGCAGAACAGGTTCAGCGGTCGACCGGGCCGGTCGACCGCACATGCACAACGTGCACAGTGTCAGAGACCGGTCGACCGCCCGGTCGACCGGAATGTCTGACTGAACAGGGCCCAACTCTCGGTTGTTTTCGGTCGACCGGCCGGTCGACCGAGGTGGAGGTCGGTCGACCGGGCCGGTCGACCGACAGTCGGGTTTGGGCTGAAATCTGCAGTTCGGAAACCTGTTGTATTTAAGGGCTGCTATTGTTTTCTAGGGTAAGAATCTTGTAGAAGAACCTGCGAAAAAGAGATAGCAAAGGGGTTCTCTTGCATTCAAAGAGACCAAGAGCTATTGTAATCATCTTCCTAATATAAATCTCTCCATTGATTGCCCCGAGGACGTAGGCACGTTGGCCGAACCTCGTTAAATCTTGTTTTTGCGATTGTTTGTTCTTCTTGGATTTGTTGAATTGTTCTTTGTGGTTAAGATCTGTTGGATCCTCTATTGGTTGTTGTCGGTGCGCACAACACAGCTATCTCAAACGAACAATCACTCATGGCCTCTTCTACAAACATGATTCTCTTCAAATTCAAGTTTACTCTGACGCCGACTGGGTCGGCTCGATCACTGATCGTCAGTCTACAATAAGACTATGTGTTTATCTTGGTCTCAATCTGATATCATGGTGTGCCAAAAAGCAACCACCTATTGCTCGAAGCTCTGCTGAGGCAGAGTATCGCTCCCACATCTGTCGAGATACGTTGGCTACTGCATATGCTTCGAGATCTGCAGATTCCGATAAATTTTGCTCTGGTTGTTCACCGTGACAACATTAGTGTTATTGCTCTTGCTTCCAACCTGGTTTTTCACACCCGAACGAAGCGTATTAAAGTTGACTACCACTTCATCCGGGAACTGGTACTTCAAAAACGTATCGTGCTTAAATATCTCTGCTCCGCTGACCAACTAGCGGATATTTTCACGAAAGGGCTTTCTCCAGCGAAGTTTTGTCCTATCGTTGCCAAGCTATCAGTTCTGCCTCCCAATGCTAGCTTGCGGGGGTGTGATGAAGGAAACAACTCTGTCACTAAGCCAAATATGTCAAGTACCAGCAAATAGTCACGATGGACACACTGGCACTAGGAAGGAAAGCCAAGTCAAGTATCTGTTATAACAGCCTCCACTTTATACTCCTGCTAAACAAAATTGGTTATTTCCAACTCCATATACAACGCATCGTCCTCATCTTCACATCCACAGATGGTGGGAGGTTGTTACTTACGCAAAGCAATATCCTCTATATTTTAAACTATATATGGACATGTAAATCTGTGTAACAAATATGAAAATATAGAAGAAAATCATTTCGCTCTCTCAACTTCTATTTATGCCAATTGGGCTGGGACTGTCTAGATCGTTTATGTGGTCACGTTTGCATCAGTTGGATCCAGACCACAGCCTTCTAGCACAACTTCAAGAGGCTTTACAACTGTGAAATGGACAAGCAAAATTCAGAATCTTGCTCTTAACCAAGCTCCAACTACACTTTGAAAGGTTATTAAAGTGTGTGTGCTGCGTGCATGTGCATGCTGCCAGTTATATAATCCCATTTGCACATATTATAAGTATTTATAGCTCACAAGGAAATCAGAGTCTATATACAATTGATACTTCATCAGCAGGGCATTTGGTCTAGTGGTATGATTCTCGCTTTGGGTGCGAGAGGTCCCGAGTTCGATTCTCGGAATGCCCCCATCTAATTTTCCCATATTCATTTTCTCTCTAACCATGATCATTTTTCCTCCAACCATCTTCAATCAAGCCTCCCCAAACTATTTAAAGTTGTTTCTCAAAATCTCTCTCTTCCATCTTCCATTTCTAGCCGCACTGCCAACCACTCAAGACTCAACCTTAACCATCCTAAAACCTTTGAATTTTTTTTCTCACTTCCATTAACATAATTCATTCGCACATATTGGAATTTGAACATTGACAATTTCTAGATTATGAAATTGAAAGGCTAAAACAACTAAAACAGCAAAGAAAAGCAAAAGTTTGCATCAAAACACACAACTCCGAGCATTTCAGTACACAAATCAGCAACCATAAACTTCAAGTCGAACTAATTTCACAACAGAGGAAAAGAAAGCAGTTTCTTTGCAGCATCCAAACAATATTCAACAATATTCCAGAAAAAAAAGAGAGATTAAAGTCGAACCTCGTTCTGATCCCACAGATCCCTGAAGGACACAGGCTCTCCGGTGGATGCGGCCAGTATACTGACGTCTCTAAAGAGTATCAACCTTGCTCCCGTCGAATCCAGCCACAGAAGAAGAGGAAGAAGAAGAAGAAGAAGACCTCGCAATTGAAGAAGAAGAAGAAGATTCCATCGCCTTAGCTCTTCGAATCGCCGGCAGCGATCGGCCAAAAGATCGACGGATAGATAGTTTGGGCGAAGAGAAAGCTAGGGCTTGGGATTAAAATTGACAAGCATCGCCATTAATTACTTGCGAAAGCGAAAGGGAACGAGAATGAGAAACCCTAATTAATTGCGAGATGACTGGAGTGAGAAATAGAGACGATAGCGGTGAGAGGCGGGAAAAAATATGGGGAAAGCGTGCGCGCGGCCTTCGTTCTTGTTAATTTTTTTTAATTAATGTAGGATTTTCTTACAGAAGACTCTTTCATGGGCCTGGTTTCTGGCCCATTAAAGATCATAACGAAATTATGGCTTCTCTGCGAGTAAATCACAAGCAAGGAATATAGTGTGTATTGAAAGGCCTCTCAAGTTGCAAAAGAAACAAGTAAAAAAAAAAAAAAAATTGATAATTTACATACTTTTAAGTTGTTACACATGCTCAAATCCCAACACTAAGAACATGGAGCAAACACTTTATCGCGCCTTAATTAATCCAGCAAATACTTTTAAGTTGTCATCCATCATTAAACTAATCAGGATCTCTTGACCCCCTCTGCATGTGAGCCCACGCATGCATGAGACATCGATTAGAGAGTAACGGCCTCCGTAATACAATAAAAATGGCAATGTTAGTTGGAAGGCTAGTAACCTAATGGATATGGGGATACTATCCCTATGCGTGGGGGGCATCTTGATGTCGTCCTAGGAATGTGTAAACTAACCATTCTTCGGGTTCCCCCCAATCTCACTTGCAAGAACTTCTCTTTTGTTCTCTTCTCGACAAGGTTCCCATCGTGTCAGAACTTCTCGCATGCGAGCAAGGTGACTTGTAATCGCATTTTGTTTCTTGTAATTTTTTTTCTTTGATATTATTCATCAGACATCTTATTTCGCATGCGGTGTGTTTTTTAAAAAAAATTGTGGTGAATGATGATGCTCGTGTGCTACCTATAGAAAGCTTTTAATAGTTATTAAAATAGAATGATTCTAATGTGTTACTCCCAATATCAATGGAGAGCTACTCTGATTAGGGTTTCTAGCTTATGAAGGAGAACATACCCAATTACTATTAATTAAGGGGTAATTAACGTAAGTACCGGAATCGATGCACATAAAAACACCTACGGCCTAAGTATTGGGACTCATGCCCTAATTTTTAAGACAATAACAAGTTCCAAGACAAGTGTTGAAGAGAGGACAAGAATATATATTTTGAAAGGACAGTTGCAAAGGGAAAATAACAAATTGGTCAGGGCATATGCCATGCAGTTTGAGAGGAGGGTAAAAATTAAATTGCATTTACATCCATTTATGTATAAATAGTTAATTGGTTGTTATTAAGTTTGAAAATTTTATTAGATTATGTTTTCTCTACGTGTATTGCACGTGCCATAGGGAATAGTTAGGTGAGTTTGAAAACAATAGTAAAAATAATTTTTTTGAGAAAAAGAATATAAATGCAAACCTAATAAACTACAAGCTCACTATGTTGCACAAACACGACAGGATATGATACACACTAATATACAAATGAATCTAAAAGCTATAAAGAAAATAAAAATAATGTGTCCAATATGTACGCGTGAAGTATACGACTCCATATTTAAAGTGCCCGTGCTTCAGAGAACATGGGTACGTCAACTACATCTTCGGACACGCAATTAGCCTATTCCCTGTGTGTTGTGTTGTGTGTGTGTGTGTTTTGAGTGGGTTGGGGGTTAGATGCAGCTGTTCCTCCCATGATTAAAAAAGCTTAGCTAGGGTGTGTGGGAAAGCCCAAGTCCAAGTGCATCCATTTCAAGGGTTTGGACAACAAAAATGGCCACTTTCCTAACCACACACATGCAGATGTACTGTATATACAAGTCCCCCACAGAGAGAGAGAGAGAGAGAGAGAGCATGTGCATGGGGAACTGAGGTTTGGCTTTCTGGAACAAAGAAAACCCTATACATGTATAATATTGTTTATATTGACCCAGGAGCCTTATATAATTAAATCAGAAGTGATATAATTTGTAGGTTAATTAAGGTGCCGCTGTCTCCTTAGTAAGGAGGAAGGTTTCATATATAGAGTAATAATCTCGACAGTATGTATATACATATATGACTGCAGAGTTTGTTGGGAGAACAAGAAGTAGAAGCAACTGAGCAAATGTTGTTTCTCTGTTTGCTGCTCAATGTTGTCTTGGGAGCTAATGGAGACAAGCATGGGACAAGGCTTAGTTACACATTTTCATGCTTGTTTTGTTCTTTTATATAATCTCTTGCTTTTGATATACTCAAAAGTATAATCAAGTACTTGTACAATATGTATATAGTACAGTGACTAGCGTAGTCATGGTATAAAAAGGTGGTATATGTAAGATAGACCAAAACATCACTTTTGAAATTAAAGCATCAAATGAGAGGCATTATGTATTTTGCCTTTGAATAGCATGATCATTGCAACTATAATTGAGCGGTTTGTGTTACGTATACACATGCTGATATAGATAGATACACGCGCGCACAAAAGAATGGTTGTGAGCCTTTATCCTTAAAAAAAATTGATACACACTTGTGTTCTTCTAAAAAAATTTGAGTCTGAATCCTTCCAACTCAAATACAATCCTACAATATTCATTCGAATACAAGATCCACTCTGTTAAAGTTGATATATATTCTTTCAAGTATGTATAAACCAAAAATTAAGTGTTTTGAATATTTTTTGTCCATCCACTAAGCGGCGCAAAATGGACGGTCGAAGGTAGTGAGTTGGTTAGATCTATATCTTTAGACATACAAATTCTCGATCTGATCATTTGATTATGATCTAAACAATTAAAAACCCTTATAAACCAATTTTTGTTAGGTTTCAAATGTTCTACACCGTTAAACTAACCAACTCATTATTTAGGCCGTCCATTTGTCCTCTACTTGATGCATGAGTAAAAAGTATTCAAAACACTTAATTTTTATTTATAAGTACTTGAAATAATATAGATCAACTTCAACGAAGTGGATCTTGAATTCAAATGACAGATGTTAGTATTTGAGTGAGAAGGGTTCAGTTTCAAAACCTTTGTGAAGGACACAAGTTTATATGCATGCATGCATACATACATACTACAGTGTAATATGTGTGTGTGCGTGTGTGTATATATTATAAAAATTGAGACCCTAATATCAGAGATATATTTGTAGACAATATTTCTAAATATCTATTTTACTGGAATAGATAGATTGTATTAAAATAATATCGATCATCGATAATGATATTCAAGGACGTGTTTATATTGTTAGCTCACATCTTTCCTTTGATATATAAATTGGTTTAAATATCTCTCTAATATAGCTCATATTCTGTTTTCTATTATATATAAACACTTATTTTCATTTTTATTGAATATGAAGTAGAATTCAGAACTAATTATTTGTATCTATTTACTTTATTGTTTACTTAACAGACATGGGATGCCTTTATTATTATTTAAAATTAAACATGTTTTTTTTTTTTTTGTTTACTTGAGAGATTTGTTTTTTTGTTTTGTGATTGAGATATTTTCCTCCACTTCTTCTGTCTCTTGGTTCAGTTGTTCCCCAGTTGACATCACACTCATTTAAAGCACCGAATAAATATCTCAATCCATTAGTCGATCGAACCCACGAGTCGCACCCACGGTTGTTATTAGTTGGCGTGGGACCTACATTTTATGTTGGCCACGAGGAAGCCAAGACCACAATGGGCCCCATCCAAATTTTACTCTCGAGTACGTACTCTTCTTGCATAAATGCTCATCTTTCGTTGGTCCTTATCCAACCATGATTGTTGCCATCGGCTTCCTAATTTTTCTTGATTTTTACCGTATTTAACTTTCCTTTTCCCTTTGGGGCTGTTTGTTGCAAGGAAGTGGGCGGAAGTAAGGAAATATGAAAGTTATAATTGCTCACTTTCTTATCTATTCAAGTACCGAAAAAGAAAAATAAGAAAACCTCTTTTCCTTTTATCTTTTCTCTTTTACACAACTATTTCCTCACTTCTAAAGTGTTACAGTTAATTTTGTGGTCATGTAAATCTCATTTGTAATAAATTGTAACACAAAACAGTTAATTTTTTGACCATATAATTTCACTTGCATTCTAATTACAGTCTATTTTTTATTTTTCTTAATTAATTTTTATTTTAATATTATTTTACAGTCAACTTTGT
Organism: Agave tequilana; assembly: GCA_038442645.1. NCBI lineage: Eukaryota > Viridiplantae > Streptophyta > Magnoliopsida > Asparagales > Asparagaceae > Agave > Agave tequilana. The sequence goes on from JAVJIF010030649.1 coordinate 98,001, forward strand.
CGTCAACTTTTCCGCTTTTACTTTCACATTACCATCCAAATACTGAAAAAGACAAAATATTTTTCAAATCACACTTCACAACAACATCCAAACACCGAAAAACTTACTAACCAATTCTCAAGTTCCAAAGAGAATTATTACTACTTCCTCACTTCTTCCTCATTCCACTCTTAACCAAACAGGCCCACATAGAACTAAAAAAAAAAATTACATTTTTTTCCTGAAGTTTTTTCGTGCAAACTTATTTAAATATATGCTCAGTTTCTTGTGTCATATGAGAGAGTCTTGAGACTAGAAACTAATTTCATTTTTACTCGTATTTCATAATAGGACTATAATTTTAATTTTCCAAATATCTCTAAAGTAATTGGATAATGTCATTAGGGCTGTCAGTGGTAAAAAGTGAGGTTTAGCATCAAAAGTCTCAAAATTCCAGTTTTTATTATTGTTTTTGTTCAAAAAGTAAAACATAAGCTTTGGTTTAATATATAATCCGGCCTATAACACGATATGTTTCCTTAATTAAAAAACATGCATGTCATTTTGGATCCGTAACGTGTAAGTTTGCAACGGTGCTCTTAATCTAATTTATTGGAGTATAATATGGAAGAAATAGTGCTATATATAGAAAGGAAAACAAAAGTTAAAAAATGATATAAAATATGTCTTTTCAGTTTTTTTTTTTTTTTTTTTTTTTACCATTTCTTAATTATTGCAGAACTGCGATTGTTTTGACTGCAGTTTAAATAGCTGCAGAAGGATCCAAAGAGCACCTTCAAACGCATATGAAAATGTAAAAAGAGTAAAATAAAAAGGAAATATCAAGGCATGAGTTGATTCAGGCAAAGCAAGTGGGGCCCAAGAGAGGGATGGAAGCACATGGATGGTCCACGTGGGTCATACTGGAGGTTGACACGTCGCTTTCAAGCTCGGGTGTTGGGATCCGATAATGGAAATAATGTCGACCATCAAAGGGAACGGATATTGTCACCCTCAATACTGAGGAAGGCACCCCCTATAAATTGGGGCACCCTAAAAAAGTATCTCTCGAAAAATAAAAGTCGACGAAAATATATTTCTTTTTCTCCTCCTCTTCTCTCTCCCCCTCCACCCGCCGCCCTCTCACCGGCGAACCCCCCGGCCGCCCTCCTCACCGGCGAACTCTCCCCTCGTCGACTCTCCCCTGGTCTCCCTCTTTTCCCCTCCCCTCCCACTCCTCCCCTTCTGTAACACCCTAAATTCTAAATCTTGATTTAATCTTGTTAAAGGGGATAAACTGATTATCTGAGATAATGATAAAATTAAGTGAGTGTAACATTGGATGTTTAGAAATCTCGTAAAAGAAAATTCTGAAAGTGGGAAATATGGGTATTCGACATATATACATATGTTCCTATCTATGTTTGTTATGTATATGTAAAACCTTATGAATATGATCATTCTTCTATGAATACTTGCACATATATTTGATACTTTTAAATATATTGTTCATACATATATGTGTAATAAAGTGGCAAGTGAATACATTGTGTAAATACAAGAAAATGAAGCAAATACCAAAATAAATAAATAAATTGAAATAAAATACAATCATGAGAATTATTTTATTATTTTAGAGATAGTGGAGAAAGTAGGTGTGCATGGCATGGGTAGATGGAGGGTTAAGATTAGCCTTGAAATATGTGTGTATAGGTGGCAAGATGAGGAAAAGAGAGGTTGTGGATATATGTGATATATGTTTATGTGAGGGGGGTTTGTGTAAATGGGTAGACAATTAATCCCTCATTCATCTTCTTCCATCTCTCATTTTTCAACCTAAGAAACCCATGAGAAGAATCCCAAATACAACCTCTCAAATCTCTTTCCAACCTTCAATCATTTTTTTTTTTTTTTAAATCTCACTCTCTCCCTCTTCTCCCCCTCCCTCTCTTCTTTGGAACCGAGAGCACCCGGCCACACTATCCAGTGCTATAATTTTAATAATAAGAAATAAGTTTTAATAACACATATTGTTACTCATTATCAACACTATCCAGTGTTGCAGGTTTTCAACTCACAGTCCCGAGCTAATAGGACTGTGGTTTCGACTCTATGATTGCGAGATAGGATTAGGCGGGAAATTTTATTGACAATATTTACAAGTTGGGAGTACCGTGATAGAAGGGTATAAAGGAGGAGATTATAACCATTTTTCATACCACTTGTCTATAAGAAATAGCATGATACTCACGTCACACCAGGCATTGATGGTTTAGACTTTGAGCTGCATGGAGACAAATTCTGAATACGACTAGAGCAATGTATTATTTATATAGGGTTTCTCAGTATTTTTATTTCAATGGCCCAGTGCACGTAGACCATCGAAGATCTTGATTCATAAACTCATCATATATAGGTAATAAGGCTGCAGGAGTCCTTCCAAGCGTTTATTTAAACAACACTTCGTTGATTACCCTGGCTATGAAAAATAGCTATTACTTTCTCAATAGGAAGAAAGATCTAATATTGATGGTTAACTATAAACTGATGCAATAGAAGACCATGAAGAAATATAGAGTGGATACCACATGGCTGTAAGCTAAGAAAATTGTATCTTTTCATATTGCCTCATAAAGATGTGAAATTTGGCTTGAGCAAATTAAATCATTGATGTTGGTGTCCATAGAGGATACTTCGCTTTAAATTGTGAGATTGAAAATCAATAGTTACGTAAGTGGCAGTTATAAAAATCATCAGAGCGGAAACTGCTAATTACGAAGTCGGGAATCCAGGTTGGTAATGAATGTCTAATCATATTGGTAGTCATTAATTGACTAACTGACCGAATAATTATGGTATTCGAGTTTCGACGGAACCATACTGAACATTGGGCGTTAAGAAACTAGTGGTGTTAGACGTATGAATGAAAGCTCGGTGCGTTGATGGGAATAGAAATCCAACATTATTACAGATACATGGTGTAAATTATTATAAGAGTTTCTCATAATAGATAACTTGTTGATATTGCTTATTCTTCATATGGTTATTGATACACTGTGCAACCACATCTAAGTGATGATTGTTTACAACCTTGATGTATGTTGAATATATATGAAATTGACGGGAATGTCACATAAGCATAACTAACAAGTTGTATACCTATATGACAATTATCTTTACCCTCAAGCAACAATTTAGTATTTGTTTTGTTGATGAATTGATCTCCATGACGTGTATGCATTATAAAATTTACGATCATGATTGTATGCTACATAATTGAATGTTGATGTGCTAGTAGCACGACTCAAAAGGCTAATACTTAACAAGTAAATGAGAGCTGACTCATTAAATGAGATGATTAGATCACTACAGTATTGACTGGTAACTCATATTTATGTATATACACATATGGTGTGTCATATATGGATGTCAATTGACATTAGTGTCAAGCTAAAAGGTAAACAGCAATAAAGGGGTTGGTGTTCGTATTGTGACGAAATCATTATTTGTACTTTCGAATGTGTGTGTGTATATGTTTGTTACATCTTTGCATTGGAGGAAGGGGCCGGGCGGGAGCCGGTAGGAGGGGGAAGACGGTGGGATTGTAATATATTATATATATATATTGGAGGAAGGGGCCGTGCGAGAACCGGTAGGGGGGGGAAACGGTGTTATTGTTGTATATACATACAAATACATATATATAGGAGGAAGGGGCCGTGCGGGAGCGGTAGGAGGGAGAAGACGGGGAATTCTCACACTTCACTGTGGTTGTATATGCATGTGTATCATGTGTGTTGTGCACATCTCTAAGTATGATATGTGAATATTATGAAGTGTAGTATGATTATGTGTGATCGCGTTATCCATATGGATAAATTTATACTTAGATGATATGGGTTGATATTGTGATATTGTATTACCGGAACATATACTTACCCCCCCATGAAACTTCGATTTTGATTGGTTGTATCTAATGTATGAGATATGAGTTATGTGATGATATGTGTTGATAGTACTTAAAACAGAAGCATGCATAAGTTATAATGACTGAGAAAGTATCTCACTGAATTCTTAGATTAAGTAATCTGCAGCAGAAAATTAAGAAAGTTAAAGAGAATCGATTCTAGAGAAGTCAGACCGTCACATAGAGTATATGGATCGTTGTGTTAATCATTCATTATAAGATATTGCTCTCTCCTCATTTCATTTGTTCATCTATACTTGCAAATTGTTGAAGAAAGAAACACGTCCCTTTATTGTATTTTCCTTCCTTGATTCACTTTGATTCTCTCTCACTGAGCTGTCGAACTCACTCCCTCACAGTTTTATGTTTCAGGTCGCTGTATGGCAGAAGACCAGCTTCAGATTTAGGCGTTTGTTGAGAAGTTTAATTTTTATTGATTGCATTGGACTGTAACTTAGTTCCTGTTGAAAATCTTACTTGATGTATACTGATACCTTATGTACGTTTTGAGAGATGGATGAGTTAGAAATAAGTTAGATTGTGATTATGGTGATGTGTTGGAGTTACAGTTTAAATCTGTTTATATTGTGGATGACGAGAGGAGTACTCTCGGGCACATGTTTCCTTTGTTTCATAAGTAGGCGATGTCAAGCCGAAATTATTATTTGGAGAATTAACAGGCTGTAGTGAGCTGAGGTATTATTATGATTGCTTGGGTGATTGTTAACTTTGACTTACATGTTAGATTTGAGAATTCGTGGACTGTTGTTGGTCAAAATTACTGTAAATTGAAATGTATATTTAGGCATGTAATATTTACAAAGGAAGTGCTGCCGAAATTTTAAGAGATTGGAGATGATTACGATAATCTATCAGTTTAATAGAATATTCTGTTATTTGGAATTTATGAAATCTGGGACCGTTACACCTTCCCCGCCCCCTCCCCGAGATTTGTTCGACCGGAGTAGCGACGAGGGAGAGGGGAGGAAGGGGAGGCCAGTGAGAGGAGCACCGGAGGAGTGGGAGGGAGAGGAAGGAGGGTTAGGCGGGAGGGGACACAGAGGGGGGAGCGCCAGGGAGGTCCAGGCGGGAGGGGGAAGGCCGGAGAGGCAGACGGGAAGGAGGAGGGGGAGTGAGGGTCGCCGGAGAAGGAGGAAGGAAATGGAGGAAAGAGGAAGGATGAAGAGAAAATGGGTATTTTAGACTTTTCCACATAGGTGAAGTGGATAAAAAATAAAATGGCACACTTGTAATTTTTTTTGGGATGGGGTGGGGGGCTTTCTCACTTTTGGGGGTGGCAATATCCGTTCCCACAACGAAACCTTGTGGGACCCACAAAGTTGAGGCATGGATAGCCGCATGATTATTGGACAACTGTTGGAGCACAGGGAACCACCAAATTTTTCTCGAGATAATATATACATATCATTCTTTCAAAGGGTTGTTTGTTTTACTGCCAGTGACTGCAAATCGTGAGTAATAAAATTTTATATCATTTGCAATTTTGTAAGTGGAAACAATCAGCCCATTTGTGTGTGATGATAATTTAGCAAAAAAGATACAACCCAAAAAATACTTTATATACAAATATTAGTGCTACATAATTTAATTAGCTAGCTTTTTCTTTAAAATTTATTATTTACCTTTAGTTTGATATAATAAGTAAATCATATTATGAAAATAGTATTAAAGTTTAATTAGTATTATTTGAATGTATAGTTAAAATATATAACTTAGTTCTTTTGATAATTCAATAAATATGTAACCTTCTAAAATCTAAAAAAATATTTTCCCACGCACTTATCTATACAAGATTAATATCAATGAAATCATGAATGATATTAGTTTCTTTTTTATGCTGAGACCTACATATATTGTTCTTGTGCAGAAAATGTGCAGGTTGAGAGCATGTAGGGAATTGTCCTAGCAGTTGAGATACGTACAAGCGCAAAAAAGTAGTTTTTTTATACATATAAAGTTTTCTCATTTACAACATGTAATTTATATATATCCAACATCAATGGGAACCAAGTCGAGTCAGTGTCAGTTTGTAAGCGCAAAGTAGCAGGGACCACCTAATGTCTGCCTTGTGTGATGAAAGCAAATAGCCTTCAACCACCCTTAACACATCTCCCTCTCTCCCCCTCTCCCCCTCTCTCTCTCAACTGTCTCCATATGCATGGTAGAAGAACACCCAAGTGTCATGTGTGGAGTATATCCAACATTCTCAAGGGTCACCAACACCAAACCAAACTGTTTAATAATTTGCAATGAAGCTTTTATGGCCCCCTCCCCCACTCATATTCACACCCCTGTTCAACAATCCCCCGCCCACCTAAAACAACCAACAAAAAATAAAAAAAATGATTACGTTTGACTTTTGACTTCATCTACCTTTCACCTTGCAGCTGGCAACATGCATGCTTAATTAAGAATCCTAATTTGGTAAGGTTTTGTAAGATTGAATCTTGATTAAAATCAAGGATTTAATTAATTCTAATGAGTCAAAAAAGAAAAGAAATGGAGGAAGAAGAAGAAGAAGAAACATCATTGCATGTCAGCAAGTAACAATGATAGAGCGGAAAAAAGATTTTTTCCCCCTGATCTTTTTCCTTTTGCTATCAATGACTGATTTTGGTGTAATGAATAATTGAAATAGCCTCTTATAAAAATCTTCAACTTTTTAAACCACACGTAATCAAATGCTCCTAGTAGGAAAAAAGTACTCCCAGTAGGTTTTCTTAAATTACAGTCTAAGGAGACGGCATAAAATTTCATCATGGAGCATCTCTAAGGATGATCAACTCCATTCATCTCTCTCTCTCTCTCTCTCTCTCTCTCTACACACACACATGCATACATACATACATATATGAGAGAGAGGAGGGGAGGGGGGTATACTTGTGTCTTTCCAGAAGGATTCGAGTCTGAATCTTTCTCATTCAAATACAACCCTATGATATTTTTGTGATAAAAATGGGTGTGTATAACTTAACTTAGTTACACTTATGTGTATTGTAACTCTACTATATATATATATTATATATATATATATATATATATATATATATATATATATATAATATATATATATGAGAAAATGTATATCAGCCCACGGGCTGAGAGTACTCTCTCAGCCTGCGGTGACGTGGCTCAATTTGTCACCTCACTAACTTGCGGCCCGCTTATAGGAAGAAGTTAAATTACCAAATACCCCTTATGAAAAGCTACTTTTTCTTTAACTTTCCTTATTGTTTATTATTTTTTCCCAAAGGCAATTTTTGGAGCGCACGTTGTCAGACTTGTTTATTATTTTTTTTCCCCTTTCTTTTTGCCGCTCTTTATATGATTTAGGTTATTGATTATAAATTATTTTCCCCCCTATTTCCTTACCTCTCTTTGTCAGATCTAGGTTCTCCTATATAGTTTATTTTTTTGTGTATATAATGTAGAGACAGACTTTGGTCGTAGTGTACATGGTTAATTGCGACCAAGGTCGCAATGTTGTTATTGATAAAGAGGGCCAGCATCTGCAATCTAGGGTCGCAGTACAATGACTGCGACTTAGGTCGCAGTACGTTAGGTAGGTGTTTCCTTATATTAACACGCATATGTTGTTATTGATAAAGAGGGCCAGCATCTGCAATCTAGGGTCGCAGTACAATGACTGCGACTTAGGTCGCAGTACGTTAGGTAGGTGTTTCCTTTATATTTACGCGCATAGCGACAAGGTCGCAGTGTTGTTGTTGATTAATACTAAAGACCAGCAACTGCGACCAAGGTCGCAGTGTATTTTATTAAGACTCGGCCAACAACTGCGATCAAAGTCGCAACCTTCATTTTAAAATTAACCTTAGAAAACAGATTCTCCCGCAATTTAATTGAAGATTTATTGCGGAGAATCCGAAGAGTTCTTTTTTTTTCCAGAGGTTTAATACATGAAGTACAAATTAACTTTTTATAGAATTATTTGCCTATATCTTTAGATTACGTATGGTGCACATCTTTCCTTTCTCGAGATTAACATTAGTGCATCTCTTTTTTCTAGACTGTTGTTGTATCATGGTAGAAAGAATATTAATTACTTCATTTAATTCAGTGTAATTAATATAGTAATTTTTATAAGATTTGATATACGCGAATTGATCTCAGGGTCGCATGGCTAATCCACCCTAGTCGCATATTAAAAATCTTTTACATAAGGCATGGGAAAGAAGATTGCGACTTTGGTCGCAGTACTGAAGGAGGTCGCATTATTGTACGATAGAATGCGACTAGGGTCGCAGACGTTATATAAAAAAGTTTTGTTATACAATGACTGCGACTAGTGATTGCGACTGTGTCGCAGTTGTCATATAAAATTGAAATTATATTGTATTAGGTCGCATAAAAACGTTTTGTTATACTATGAGTGCGACTAGTGACTGCGACTGTGTCGCAGTTGTTATATTGTATTAAGTCTGCGACCATGGCATGTTTTTTAAATTTTCAATGCTTCTGCTTATTTTACATTATATTGATCCAATTTTTTTTAATTATATTTTTCGATGTATTAAATTACGAATTTTATAACTGTAGATATATTCAACTGAAATTTTGTTTGTTCGTGACTTTATTCCAGTTTAGAATTAAAAAAGGGGTATTTTTGTCAATTTGTTTCACGATTGTTTAGGCGGGATTTTTTTGATTTTTTTGGCGCCAACACACTGCGGCCGATTTGTGGCATATATTCAGCCACGTCCCGCCGGCTGAGAAACTCTCTCAGCCTGCAGGCTGAGGTACAGTAATCCCTATATATATATATATATATATATATATATATATATATATATATATATATATATATATATATATATATATATATATATATATATATATATATATATATATATAAAATGAGAAACTTTCTCAAAATAAGCATCGTGAGAAAATTATATAAGAGTGACCATGTGGAGGATCTGAACCATTCATCTTGATCTACATACTCTAGTTAGGCTACCAATAAAAATCGCGCGATTCTGAGACTTTTTACCCATACATCAAATGTATCTTTATTCTATGCGAATATAACGAATGTTTTGTAACCACTTGTTGTATGGATAAAAAGGCTCAGAATCGCGTGATTTTTTATTGATAGCCTAAATAATATGTAAATTAAAATAAACGGTCTGACTCATCCACATGATCGCTCATATATAATTTTCTCACGGTCTTCGTGTGAAAAAATTTCTCACACGAAGACCTCTCTCTCTCTCTATGTGTGTGTGTGTGTGTGTGTCCCTTAAGAAAATATTCTAAATACTAAATTAAGCATATTACAAATGGAGTATATATACAATTTCTTTCTCCAATCTATGTGCAACAAGAAGAAGGAAGAAGAGTGGAGACCATATACAAATTATGAGCTCTCTGAAACTTATCTAGGTGTTTTCATGCATTGGCAATATTCATTCTAAGAAGTATTTGTTAGGATTTTGACTCAACTATGTCATGGAGGTAGACGAAAACGTCAGAGATCAAGAACGGACAAGTGTGCATAGTCAGTGCACAGATTAGTCGACTAATGATATCTTACTAGTCGACTAATGGCACAAACATAAAGTGGGTACATCTCAGTAATCGACTATATAGTTGACTAATGAGCATGATTAGTCGACTAATAATTTGGCCTAGTCGACTAATGGTGTTGCTGGCATTTTTCTTTTGCGGTTCTGATTACAGTTTGAGTTTAATTCGAGTTTTCTTCTCCTTTTAGAAGGTGTTTGTTCGTATTGCTGGAGTTTGTGTAAGATTAGGATGACCCTATGGTCTATAAATAACCTTTGGGATGGCCTTCAATGTATTATTTAATAATTAAGAAAAAGATATTCGTGAGAGAAATTTTACCCATAAGGGTTCGCTGTTCTAGGCGACCATCAAAGACTTGTAATCCTTTTAGTGAGAAGTGTGATGTTTCTCATTGTACTTCTCCAAAGTTTTAATAAAATTCCCCCCCTTCTCCTGTGGACGCATACATGATCAGTTTGATCACTGAAACTACGTTAAATTGTATGTTGGCTTTTTCTACTTCATAATATCTCATCCCTTCTTCTCATTATCTTCATGTAGCACGATGATCCAACCTTTTTTTCCCACCAAAAATTGGTATGAGAACGTATCAGTTCGTTGCAACAGTATTGTGCAGAGAAATTTTTGTTTTGAACTTATATGGGGAAGGAACATAAGGGGAAGGGGGATGTAACGCCCCGATCCCGTGGGTACGAAGACGTTACTGCGACGTATATACATAGATCGAAAATACCCTCACATATATATGTTTAAACATCAGTACAAGGAAGAATCAGAGTATGAAAGCACGTGGTGTATTATACATTCTAACATATGAATACAATTACAAAATTATCATAGGATGTGACACAATATTATAAGAATATTACATCACTGATAGGCGCAATTGCGAAAATATAAGGAGATATACAATAATGAACTGTATAAAAGGTACTCACGGGTCACAAAGGGAAAACTCGAGAGCCGAGCAGGGAGCCTAAAAGGATAGGGCCTCAGTCGGTCTGCCGATGATCCACACTTCCGCTGCGCATCTCTGATTAGCAAGCGAGAGAATCCATAAGTTCTAAACTCCGAAATCTGGACATGAGGATATAGGGGAGTCAGAAACCCCCAACGAGTGGTGTGAAGAATGTCAAGTGGCGTGCAGGGATAAGCATACGTGAATCGATAAATTTGATTTATAAGCATGCATTGAAAACTGTGTCATGAGCACGGGCATGCTGGAGCAGGCAAAGAAATAGTAAGTGATATCAAGTAGGGAACATGCATGGTGTACTATAATAGAGCAGGAGATTGGTGGAATAGAACACAAGTGGTAAAGCAGGATGTAAACATATATAATATAATAATAATAATCATAAAACCAGAAATATGAAGTAAAACCCGATGAAAGCAAATTGGTAAAACCAGCGGTACAAATCCGTTAACGGCTTCATGAGATAAGTATGTGGAAGAAATAATCCAAATAAGAAAACTCTCATCTATATACCGTATATCTCACGTCATCGTAAGCTAAATCCATACGACCCGAATTACAAAACACACAACGAATTATTAATTGACATATTTTATTATTATAGCTTGTCCTACTCAGATGATCCTAGCACAAATATATCCACATTTGAGTAAAGTAAGGTTGTTATTGGAAACTGATGATGAGACCCATGAATTATATTTACAATGGGTTTTGTGCCTATCCGGAACAACGACCTAATAAGCTGACATTTATTCAGGCCCGTGCGGCTAAGCACTCATGATAAATAAATTATAATAACCGGGTGTAAGAACTACCCCGCCCGGAACACCTGGGGCTCACAGGTAGAACCTCAAGATTTTAGTTGCATAACATCCCTATACCATTGTAAATAAAACCACAACTGAAGTCCATCAGTTTTTCCCATACCCAATATAAGTTGACCTTTTTATGACTTATAATGTAATTATCAATTTACGGGAATAGCATGAGCAGGACATGTTCAGAAATTCAAGAGTACAAGAGTACATGTCTAACAGGAGTACATGAGTACTATAAATTCAGGTCACTGTATATATAATACAGGATAACATGTACAAGATTTCCGTAAATGTGATAATCACAGGTTAAGTGTTAACATGACATGAGGCAGGTGATAAGTGATATCATAACAGGGACATGTGTCAAGTAGTACCATGCTCAGATAATAGCATGACAGGGGGTGATATCAGGCAGGAGGCAAGAGACAACATGGTAAATATTAGCACATCAAGTAAAAGCACGTCAAGCGATATAGGAAAACAGTACCAATATAAGAGATCGATAAGAATACCGAAAAATCATGCACTCTCAGGAAAAGATCAGCGAACAGAGTTTTATCGATGCTGGGGACAAGATCAGCGAACAGAGTTTTATCATTAAAGTGTCGGTGGAACTAAAAACAACACTCGGCTTAAGATGCAAGTTTAAAATCCAGCAGAGTTCCGTCTAAGCGTGTTTAGTGGTAAAACGCTGAGCACTAAGTTGTCTTTGTAGCTAGAAAGTCCAGAGGACTTTAAAAAACCTCGGAGAGGTTACCCGGAGGCTAAGCAAACAGGTATATGAAAATACACCTAGAGGGGGGAGAATAGGTGTATAACCAATCTAATGACAAATGTTGCGGAATTAAAAACTAATTGCAACGCACTAAGTGTAACTAAAGAGTGTAGCCGAATTCCCTGTGACGGGCTCTAGACTATCTCCTCTAACTTCCTCTAAATAAGAGTTGAGGTGCTATATAAAGCTCTCTGGTTCAACATAAGTATGGGCACAAACATATAATACCAAGCATATATATGATATGAACAATATGATACAATGTAAGATATAAGAGAGAGAAAGAGAGAGAGAGAGTTTAGAGATAGTGGATCAAACACAAACACTGAGATATGTTTCGAGGTTCGAGCCACTGTTCTACGTCACACAGAAGGATTTTCACTAGTTCACACAGGACCTCCCACACAGGGAACCTTCACCAAGGAATTTGCAAGTACAACTTAGGAGTACACAACTCCACTCTCCAACAACAACCTCTACACAAGAGGCAAGACACAAAACCAAAACAACAATCACATCTACACAAGAGGGATAAGGCACTAAGCCAAAAAACAAGCACAATCACCTCTTCACAAGAGGGATAACCACAAATCCAAGGCACAACCTCCTCCACACTTAGAGGGATAGGCACAAACTCAAAGCAAAGGAAGATTACAACTTGGTGATCTCAAAGACCACAAACACCCTTGGTGATCACTATAGACCACAAACAATAATTCTCACAAAACAAGATCCTATAGATAGGATAGAGATGATAGCTCAAGTGTGAGAAAATAAGGTGTTTGAAAAACAAATCACAAAGAAAAACACTTAGGAAAAATACTAGAATGAAATAGATATGAAGATCAAAACAATTTCCCCAAAGACTCTCTTTTTTCTTTGATTTTTTCAACCCTTGAAAATAAATAAAAATAAAATTTTGTAGCCCAAAAACTCTTTTAAAATCTTGCTGTAAAACACTTGGAAAGATAAAAATTTTGCTCTCAAAAATCATGTTCAAAACAGCCCAAGAGGGGTCCTATTTATAGGCCCTAAAAAATCTGCCCTTGGCAGCTGGAAAGGGCAGAAATGCCCCCCGGTCGACCGTCCGGTCGACTGGCCCAACGGTCATATTTTTGACCATTGGCGCTCCGATCGACCGCCCGGTCGACTGGCAGCACCCGAGACTTGGGTGCTTTCAGTCGGTCGACCGCGCGGTCGACCAGCCTATTTGGCTGGTCCGTGCATGTATCAGTGTGCACATCAGTGGACCGATTCAGTCGACCGCCCACTGGTCCGGTCGACCGGCCGGTCGACCGCCAGTGTGGTCTGGCTGGAAATTATAAGTATTGAAACTTGGTTATTTTAATTAAAATCCCATAAATACACATAAATTTCACAAAAATAAGTTCTTGTTAAATATTTGAATAACAAACATGTGTGATAAAAATCAACACATATTACAGCCTATTTAAACTATTTTTGTGATATTGAAATTAGGCTTTAAAACAAAAACCGTATTTTCCAAAAACCAAACTTTGAAATGGAAATCCGATTTTTTCAAAACTTGTCTAAGTACAAAACAACACATTTGAAGCATATTGTGTATGGATAGAATTCAATACACATGTACATGATATATCTATGTTTTTGACATGAAATCCAAAAATAGATTTTGTTAAATACAAAATTCTAAGACACATGAATAACATCCTCATAATAAGTTTTTCCAAATATGTGAAGCACAGATGTATATAGATGAAATCTAATATACATTAAACCATATAAACTTATTTTGATTCTATCTATTCATGAAAATCATATATATGTAAATATAAAATCCAAAACCGGTTAAACCGAAAACCAACATATTGAGCTTGTGTGTATGTGTGAACTTGAGCATATCAATACTATCTATCTTTACACAAGATCTAAACAAAACCGAAGTCTTCTTGTCAATCCTCATCTTCAAGAAGACCTGATCCAACACGATCTAATGAACTTGACTCCAACCGAGTGCTAGATGCAATTTCGCGCGAGCTCTTGAATCTACGTGTGTTAGCTCCCAAAACTCCTTTGTTGAAGGTAAACACCTATTAAGATCTTGATCAAATATCTGAGACTAATTAAACACAAGATCATTAGTACTATCTACATTATTACAAGCATTACAGTACATCAGTACGATACAAGTCATGACATATCCACAGAATACAACACACCCACACTTGTACGTTCATACTGAACTAATACAAATTATAACACAATACCAAATCCAATACAAGCCCAATAATGCTAGGAAAATCACTCGCCTAAATCATAAATCTCGAGAACGTCAGGGACTCCGAGATGCTACGCGTGCGCGAACACTAGGCAAGGAAAA